>JBBIGC010000033.1:10318132-10335430 GCA_037576955.1 Lepidarchus adonis
ATAATATATAATTGTTCCTTTGCTCCTGGTGAACAGCTCAAGCTAAAGGGAAATGATTACTCAAAATAATAGACCCAAAAAAAAATCCACCAAGATTTATTTTCATAATTTTTAATGTGCACGGCGTGATGTGTACAGTAAAAGCAGAGAAAAAGAAATTTCATGTAATGTAAAAAAAAAGGGAAAAAAAGGCTATGACAGTCTCTCTCAGGGCGAGAGACCCAAGCACATCTCTTTAACCATCTTCACGACAGCAGGTAGACAGAAAGTGAGCTGAAGTGAGCTTGATGACTCTATAAAACAAAGGCGTCCCATTATAGCAGCAGTCTCTGGGCCCGAGACTTGCCAGTCTTTGCCAGTGTGTGAGTCCGACAGTGAACGAATATAGAAGCAGAATGAACTTATATATATACTTTTCTGCAGGCACTTAATTCAGCACACATACACACACACACACACACACACACAAACGAATGACATCACAGCTGTTATGAACAAAAAAGACGGATAAAAAAGATACTTCATCGTTCAGAGAGGTGTATCTCGAAGACGAGGGCGAGTTTAAGGCTGGAAAGGCCTCGGATGCGCTTGTGTGTGCTCAAGCTGAGTCCAAGTGGCTGGGAGGTTACGTGTGTCCCTCTCTCTCTGTGTCGCTCCAAAAAACACAAAAAAGCTGTTGACGGGTGGAAGAGTTGCATGTGACCCGAAGTCAGGTACAGTCTCTTTTGTTCGCTGGTGCTGAGTTGACAGACGTTTTCGCCAGGTTCACCGAGGTCAGCCCTTTTGCCTCGTGCGTTTGGGCCGCGGGACAACAATGGCGGCCAGCATGCAGTGTCACGGGCAGTCTCGAAATCAGCAGGAACGCGCCCACGCTATCAGTTTATCACAAATAGAAGAAGCGTAATGTTTTATTCTAGTGACATAAAAAGGGGGATCCACCTTAGCGACAAAGGATCAAATGTTGATGACACTAACATGGGACGAGTGTTTGAATAAATGCGCTGAAAGCATGAAAGAAAAAAGAGAAGCTAAACCTCCCAAAACGTTAGATTCACAACCTTGCCCGAGCAAGCAGGAGAAAACACAAGACGGAAAACAAGTAGAACATCATTATGCCTAATAAAATGTCATAGATCTAGTTCCTCTGCAGGACAACGCTAAGCTGAAGGGAGACAGTGAGACAGTGGGTCTCCATAGACACAGTCAACCTCGCCCGCCCTGTCTCTACTCTCCTCGGGTGAACCTCTTCAACATGAAGGTAATTTTTCTGTTTAGTCGTCATTTTGTTATGTTGATCTCTCTATTCCCCTCCTTCTGCGTTTTTTCGTCCTGCCCCTCGCCCGAATCCCCCCGCCCCTTTCCTCCTTCACTTTCTCCACTCCTACACCACCTTGGTAGTGGTGACGCGGACGCTGCCGAAGCACTTCCCCATGGCCTCGAAGAGCGGGTCGAGGAACGTGTGCACGCAGATGGAGTACATCTGACTCACAAACTGGATCTCAATCAGGTAGCTCTTAACGCACGGCACCACGGCCCAGATGTGCAGGAAGGAGAGGATGGCAAAGAAAATGCCCCAGACTATTGCCAGCGGGATGCCCACCAGCGCCGTCAGCAGCCGGTAGAACCAGTACTTGGTGACCGTGAAGGTGGTGTAGCTGGCCTTCCACACGCCGTCGAAGCTGTAGGTTCCGGCGGGTTCCGCTATCACATCTTCAAAGTCCACCTGAGGGAGATGAAGGTCACAGGGAATCAGATTCTGATTTTTTTTTACTTCAGGGAAGTTGTTACACAACATCGTTTCTTATTATTCTCGTTATTCAGAAAAAAAAGTTTCCACATGACAGTGTAACGTGTTGCCAGGCAGTGGTTGCCGAGCAACATAATCAAAGAATATTCCATGAACAGCACAATGATCTTTTAACAGAATTCAGCTGTGTGTAATCTGTCATGTGCACACTGAGCATTTTAGTGTCATCACACTTTATAGCTGCGATTAATATTCATATTTTATCAAGCGATTACTGAAATATTCAAATACTATTGATTCTATGATGTTTGGCATTTTTTTTACCTTATCTTATATTTGTGGACCCATTACATAGTATACATTTGTTAATTTAATGATTAATTTTGCATTTTTAGCTGATGTAATTGCATATGAAGGCTCATCGACCAATAACTAAACCTTCAGGGACCACTGTAAATCTAATATGTAGGTAGTTATGAGGTTGAGGAACCAAAGTGTGCACCAAACCTGGACCCCTGGAGACTACATGACCAAAATTCACATTTGAAATTTCATGGAGAAAATGGCTGCTCAGTTGAGGGGATTCATCTTTTCTCAGTGATCACTGAATGAAACTTTTCTCCAGGATGGACAAACCTGCTTTTGGCCCATTGGCGTGCTCTCCATGAAGACCTCTTCCACAAGCCCTATCAGTACATTTCAGGAAATTACACAAGTGGTCCACGTGAAAATAGCAGCTAACACATTTTAGCGTCTGATCAAGAGTGTGTGATGCATGGTTTGGAAAAATAATGCCTCTGAATCGATTCCCCACGCTGGTATAGGGCATTTCCAGTCTGCTATTCGTTCCTTGGAGACATCTCCATCCTGACTCATGTACATGGTATTATCTCTTTCACGCTACTTCATAAATCACACGCAGGTTCAACATGTTCCTGACACCAAGAACTAACATTTAGAGAAGGTCTCTGCGTACTCTCCAGCCCAGGACGAGGGGTTAGCTCTAAATCATCCCAGGTGCAGTGCAACCTCACAGGTCAACTGTCTTTCAGTGCACCTGCTTTCACACGCTGGTGAAAATGCTGCTCATGTATTGAATGGAAAAATACTCACGTTCCCTGTCCTTCAGATTCAGGAGAGACATGATTAAGCTGCTATTTCCTCAGAGAGAGAGATTTCTGGCCTCAGCTTTTGCCAATCGCTTAAGCAAGTCAACAAATGCCAACCGAAAAAAGGTTGGCGTCAAACTCAGTTCGGTATGTAACATGAGGATTCAAACTCAAGTTTTCCAGACTTGGTTGAAGCTTTTTACTGGTAATGGGTGCTGCCCACAGAAACCCTGAACAAAATGAAAGATGACAACACATCCAATCATTTCAAACCGCTGCGGCTGAACTGATTCTGTACGGCAAATGAAAACAACATGGTTTCAGGGCCATTTATAAACGTCCTCCTCCACTCTTTACTTCCTCACAGGCTGGATGCATAGTTTCCATGACTTTTTCTGTTCACGTCCCAAGTCATTATCTTCATTCGCTATATTTTTAGAATCCACAGATTGTCCAAAATGTTTCTCAGACAAGAGTAGCCAATCAAGTGATGGGAACCCTGCCCTGGTTGTCATGGTGCAGGCTATGGAAAGTTTTCAAAACTCCACACATTAGCTGAACATTGCCCTTCTGGCCTCTAAAGTGCATTAGATTATAATTGGTACTTTATACATGAATGGCAGGTCAGTAACTGGCAAAAGAATGTGCTGTGTTGTTGAAATACACTAATGTCTACGTGATCTACACATTCACTCCACTCTGCTTTGGGGAACTCCATCCTGAATGTCTGACATCTGTAGATGCTTCTCTGGAGGAACTCTGCTCCCACGTGCTATTAAAAGAATGCTCCTTTACGAGGGAAAAACTTCTATTCCAAGAGAGAAGGTTGCTCATGGCTTTCAGCAGCAGTGATGTGGATAGTAGATCGACCGCCACCAGAGCGAGGCCAGAGGAACACCCAATGTATGTGTGTGTTGGTGGAAATGTAGATGGGAATTCCCTGCTCGCTTCCCATACGCAAGACCACAAAATAATGCCACAGGCCTCCGCCTTCATTCGCTCCACTCATGGAAGAAAGACTCGTCCAACGCGTCTTGTGTTTTCAACCGGTGGACAAATCATAAGAGCCTTTTCTGTTCCAAGAAAGCTTTGGGGAGAGTGACTCAGAGTCATGCTAGAGAGAGGGAGAGCGACGGGGGGATCCCTCATCTCATGACTGTGTAATCAAACAGATGACCACTCCCTAGCAACAGCCCTGACGGACGGGGCACCTCTGGACATTAGAACGTTAGAACGGACCTGTAGAGCAGATTCAATGAGCCAGACCGCCTCTCAAGAGCTCCCACGCCCTGGAAAACTCCTGTCAAGAATGCTGGGAACGCAAAAACAGGAAGCGTGAAATATTTCCTCTGTTCCAACGCGGAGCTGGAGCCGGTGCTGTCCTGTGTCCTGATAGCACCTGGCAGTCGAGGGGGTCGCAGGAGCTCAACGAAATGCTGCTTTCTCAGGCTCATTCCGTGGCCCAAAGACATCTGGCTGCGCTGGGTGACAGTGAATGGGTGCAGCATTCGCCTTGTTCTTTGTTGGAGCCCAGCCCTGGTTCTGGAGGTCCCCTGCCACAAGCTCCCACTTCAGCCCAGGAGAGATTGGTTCCTGAGCAGATTAGTTGAGCTTGGAGCAGGAGGTTCTCCAGGACCAGGACTGGAGTCACTGTTTAAACAACCTTCTCTACTCTCTGACCATTAGTGTAATTATTCAAGGGTGCCAAGACTTACCTTCACCACATGGTCATTCAAGTGTTTGGGGTCCCGGTTGACCAGGTCGATCTCCTTGGTGTGGACGTCCTGCATGGTCTTCTCATTGATGCTGTCGTTGTCCATGCTTTTGTTGTTGGGTTTGTAAATGTTGCCCTGTGTCCTGATGAACGGCGAGTGAATGTAATCCTGAGAGGACCACGAGAGAAGCACACACACATACACACACACACACACACACACACAAAATGGGGGGAAAGTTTCCAGTGAGAGCGAGAAGCAAGGAGTAACTCAGCACGTTCCCCTGGCATGGGATGGTTTTAAGTGGATAGAAGTGCAGCACCACACCCCTCTCAGAGCGCAGTCCCGAGTTCTGCCGCAAGGGGTCGACATTACGCACATCTGCCTAGAGCGCCTGCACAGGCTGCGCGCGGACGGTGGAGAGCCGGTTACTGCGCGCGCGCTGATGTAGGAAATGCAACAGGGGGCTTTGCGTAGAGATTTAAGACGCGCAGGTGAATGTGTTACGTTAAAAAGCAGAGAAATAGGAATACGTGTGAAAAATGGCTGTAGGAGGTAAAAAAAACAAAAGAGATAAAGCCGGAGTAAGACGCCAGGGGTGGATGTAAGAGGGTATTATTCGGGGGAGGTGGAGGTATTTCGATAAGAGGGGAGAGATAAGCGCGAGCGTCTCACCTGAACTCTAACCACACGGGGGAGGGGAGGAGGGGGGCGACAGAAGTGGGCAAACAGACAAAAATGTCACTTCCTAGCGCAGGAATCTGGAGGAGAAGAAGTATTCCGATAAGAGAGCGAGAGGGAAAAAACGCTGATCGTGCCCAATCTGGCTCCGGAGTCGAAAACAAGAAAGAATTTCTCGCAGAAGAAACAAAAAGTCACTCACCTCGGTTTCCTCGCCTTTCAGTCCGCCGGTCATGCTGCTGCAGCGCACTCAGATGTGCGAGTGCGTGTCGAGGCACTACAATGACTTTCCAGAGGAAGCGCTGTGGGAGGCGTTGGGACTGGGAGTCCTGCACGCGCACACACCCACACACCCATACAGTAGTAGTAACCCAGCAACCTGCCCATGTGGCCTGTGGGCTTCTTGGGCTCAGGCTGAGGTACTGCTAACTGGTACAATAACTGGGTTCAAACTGGGTGGGTTCTCTGTGGTGGTACCATCACATTTTCACCATCACATGTCCTTGCGTGAAAAGTGACCAGAAAGCAACAATGGGCATCTCTTTAAATCAGAAACCCAACTGAGCCGCCCAGGGGGCCACGTCCAAAAACGGCTGAATGAAGGGCTCGTGTGTACATGCTGGATGGGAGCACTTCCATTAGCAGATGTCTAATCTTCCCCTCAATTCAGCCCCACTACACCCCGCCTTAAGCGGTTGGAGCGCCTGGTGCAGCCTTACAACCGCGTCTCTCTCCGTCACCAGTGCGGACAAGCGCTCAGTGTGATGAGGGAAACCCTAACCGGCCATTAGCCTGCCACTCAGGGAGGGCACCCCGACCCCACCCGAAACCACCACCACTTCGATGAGGGGCACTCAGTCTGTACAGAGCCCCTCAGCAGTGAGCCGCACGTTCAGGCTAATGAGTTAGCATTTACGCTTCGTTTACAGGAAAAGTGCTTCCGGTTCCCAACAAAGGAGGTTATTTGACTTGCAAACTGAAGAAAATCTGTTTCAGAAATGCTGCTTGGAGTGTGTTTTACTGGATAGAGGTTTGTGGCATAATTACACGAACACACTTCTTGTACATCTATCAGCCATAACATTAAAACCACGTGTCTAATACTGAGCAGGTCTTCTCATGCTGTATGAATAATGTGTGCTCCTCTAGCCTGCATGAATGAGCCTTGGGTGCCCAGGGCCCTGTCGCTGGTTTACCAGTTGTCAATGGATTACCAACTACCTACTGCAGACCTGCATTTGTCTAGCAGTCACTCGCCCATTCTTCTTGCTTCCAGCACATCAACTTCAAGCACTGACTGTTCACATGACAGTCATCAGTCACTTTCACTATAGGGCAGATGGTCCATTGTTGAACTTGCCTGGAGAACAGGTGAATGGGAGACTACAACCAATGGGCAGCCCCTGGAGGTTGAGCAAGACCGACGGACACCTATGCTGGACAACAGCCCATTGGTGGTGGATCAAGCCAAGCACATGTTCAGCTGATTATTTTGACAAAGAAATCATAATAAAAAAGTTGTTTGTATTTTTGTTATTATTTATATTATTATTTATATTATTTTGTAATACTTCTGTGCTTGGTTAGCTTCACTTTCCACGTCTCCTGTTCTTTCATTTCTCAGAGACACACCCAGAAGAGAGACGGACATGATTTGTAGGGCTTAGGTGAACTAGTATGCAAAGGCATGCAAAGAACAAGGCTTTTGTTAGGAGGAGTGTGTGTGTATGTGTGTGTGGACAGTAACTGCTTTGAGAGTTGGTATCAAGGAGAGAGAGATAGTAAAATTGGCACTGGTGAAGTCTACAAGTCTGGTGAAGTGCTGCAGAACCCAGTCTAGACCCTCACAAACACTATACAGGGTGTGTTTATTGACCCTCCTCCATAGGGTTAGTGGAATGATTAGCGAAAGCTTCATTTTGATGTGGAGATGATTTATTTCCCAGCTGCCTGAGCAGTGCTGATCCTCCTTCTTCAACGGACTCTCTGCAGGCAAAATGAATACAGCCCTCTGTTGCATAATATTCCACTTAAAACCAGCACATAGTGAACCCTAGGCCGGTCCTGCGGCACCTATGTGGAACATTTCGCTTTATGAATATCTCCGTTCTCATGCTGCTAATCCCCCTCAGGCTAACAGCAGTAGCTTTTACCCAGTTCCATACTTCGGCAGAGAACTAACAGGTATGGCGCCCACAGCAAAAAGAAGAGTGAAGTGATTTATGTCCAGTCTTCATTTATTTCCCATTTTCCATTAGTCGGAGGCGAGAGAGAGAGAGAGAGAAAGAAAGAGAGAGAGGAGGGAAAACCCCCAAAAGTAAACAGTTCAAAAACGACCCTTTATTTGGTGAAGCGAGAGGCTTTTGGCCCTGATCTCTTAGGTTTTCTTTAATGAGCTCTGTTGCGCTCAGGATTTTTGCTACATTACATCATTCAATAGGGAGGAGAAAGAAGGAAAAAAAGAACACCTGAACGCCTGTGTTCCATTCCACAAACAAGCTTTCCATTTTCTGAGAGAGGCTTCCAAAAAAAAAAACTGGCAGAACTTCAGATGCAGCTTTGCAAGGCGCAGGAATATATTATTCTGTATAATATCCAGGTGCACTGTCATAACGTGACAAATATAATGGTTAATGTTTCTTGTGTTGTTAATTATAAGCATAAATATTCATTTATATACAATAAGCACTACTATCCAATGGGACGCAGCCTGCAGCTCCTTATATGGGAACATTAAGCACACGCTATGAGCCTGATACTATACTCTACTATACAGTCTGTGAACAAAATTTCCTAAAAAAGTCCTCATATACAGTACAACAGCTTAATTACACACAAATATTAAATATACATTGCATTGTGAAAGCATTTGTTACCTATACCCAATAGGATTAGGTTGCCAAGCAACGGAATGGATAGAGTGAATGTGAAATTAAAAAGATTGTTCACGTCCTTCCTTATATTTAATACGCAACAGGCTGGAGAGTCACTGCGCATGAACATGTGCTCCAGGGCCAGTGTCCAGCAAAGTTTGGAAGTTTCTCTCGTCAAACACTCTCACTAAACCTGGCAATTAACAGGTGAGATGAACCAGGTGTGTTTGATCAGGGAAATCACCAAACTGGGCTGGACACTGGACACCCCTGTTCTCCAAGATGGCTTGGTCTGGAGTCACGTCTAAGCTCAAGCGCTTGAGTATTTTTTGATTGGTCCAAAAGTGACAGAACATTCTGGCGTTTTCTGACCTAATCGCTATTTGCCGCATCTTCACTGACGTGTATGTGTGTGTGTTTTACAGGGAAAGTATTGTCTGGTAATGTTGGGTTGAAAAAACGCTAGTAGGAGATTTAGTTTTGCATGGTCTTGACTTTGATTGAAGACAGGCTCCTGCCAATGCTGTGGAAGAATGGCCCCACGAACATGTCCATCAGACTGGCCCAGATCACCTGGATGGAGGGTAGAGCCATCATGCAGCTCTGCACCAATGGCATCACCACCCTGCACACAAGACAGGAACATGAATACGAATCACATTCTACAAAATGCTGCCAGTGAAAAGTCCTTCAGCCAAACATGGTTCTTCTATGGCTGGTAGTTCCTCTCCTCAAACACTCACCACACCTGGCAGCTAACAAGTGAGTTCAGCCAGATGTGTTAAAGGGAGAAGAATCATCAGACAGTGCAGTACACCTTCAATGAATATGAACTATTATTCAGACATCAGCCCTGGTGTATTTGGATGGTCCTCAAGTATGAAGATTATTTTCAGTGTTCAGTTATCTGCAACGAATACATTTACATCATAAAAACCTTTATGGGCCAACTTGCTCTACCGCAAGGGTGCCAAAACTTTTGAATAACCCCAAATTCGCCTGAATTTAACACTTCTTTTTACATCTTGGTCAGCCAGTTGATTGTGTGGTAGATGTTTGGAAGACCCCATGAATGCACATTTGTTTAAACCAAGCCCAAGAGTACGAGAAGCAACTGGTGACACCAGCTCTCCACACTGGTGAAAATTGAACCTTCCAGTGTAGGTGGTTCTTGCTCACACTGACCAATGAAACCTGCATGACAGCTAGAACTTATCATGACCCTTCAACTGTTCACACATCATCAGAAGGTAGAAGTGCATATGAGCCATAAAATTACTCTTGAGCTGTTCCTGTCTCGCTGATCCAGAACATGAAGATAACAGTAATGTTGAATAAATATTAGCACAGGCTTGCAGCACTTAGCCTTCCAGCAGGTGTTTCCTCTACACTGACACTTTCGCTGCCAAATCTTTGTGTGAGATGGATCAGGGATGGAGCTAGACTGGGAAACTCTTTAAAGTGGTGCTTAAAAGCGTCAACAGAGAAATATGCATATGTGAAGACTACGTGATGAGACTTATAGAGTATATCTGACTTTAAAGAGGCACTGCAGACGTCAGCCTCTTCACCAAACCCAATTCAACTCATCAGCTAATGAGCTGTGACCCACAAGGAAACCATTTAGACCTCCCTGATCTTGGGAGATGTAGAGTGAGCAATTAAAACCATCAAGGTTCTGACATTTGCATGAATAGTGCTGGTCTGGTTGACAAGCTGACTCTTGATCTTCTCAATCCTGTTTCTAACTTCTACACATTTCTGAACTTATGGAAACAGTTCCCCTGACGCTGTAGGACCTGGTTCTCCAAAATCCATCAGCAAGCTACAACCAGCCTCGTTTTTCAAGCTTAGGTGTAAATGCACTGAGGCCTTCAGGAGCAAGTGAGGAGTTTGACTAGAATGTTAGCAATCTGGCCGGAGATATGTGAAGCTTTTTTCTCCCCGCTGTTAGCAGAAGCCTGCATTCCACCTCTGCACATAAGTGCTTACTTTTGAGCAATCATTTCATGCAATTACAACGCAACTTTTTCATTTGAATTGGTGTGTTTCCTGGTATATACTGTACGTATATACAGGCAATGTGACGAAGCTAAATATGGAATCCTGATGAAAATCTCACACAAATAACCAGGTTGTTTATTTCATGCTATATATACGCCATCGTGCTACAATGACGTAATATGAAACGTGATTTTGTTTCCCCCATGCCTTTCCTCTTTTCCGATGTTTTTTTTCCTGTTCCCCAACACCAGCCTTATCTACGTGGGTACCAGCCAAAACAAATATGCTGCAAATGGGTCTGTGGAAAACGTGCCCCATAGCTGAAAACATTAAACCAACAAGAGCCTTTTTCGTACCAAATATGTACACAGCTGAGGAGGCCGAACACAATCCCGGCCACAAACGCCATGGGGATGGCCAGAAGAGTGGTGAAGAGCCTGTAGAAGGCAAATTTGAGGAGCTCAAAAGTAGCATGACTCCATATCCACACTGTGTCAAAACTGTGAGTAGAGCTGGGCTCCGCAATGATGTCTTCAAATTCAACCTATGGAGAAAAAACAAAATTTAGGCTCAGGAAACAATTTACTGTAGTCAAATTTTACACTTTATCCTGAACATAATATATACCTCTATATTCTGAGCAAAAAATATTACATTAATTTATATATTTGATACAGTCCTAAGATTTGTTTAATGTTTCCTAAATACATTATTTGTTTGCTTATAATTTAAATATTTATTTATTTGTGTAATGTTAAACGATTCTTTAATTATAATTGTAAAATACAACAGAATAACAACTGTTTGTAACTTTGTAAACTTCATTATCATACAACAATTTTCTTATGAGCATTTCTTCCCACCCATATTCCGACAAGCTCCGCCTCCTATGCAGGGATTGGTTGTACTCGAGTAGATCTATTGCGGCGAACTGTAAATTCTAGCCAATCGGAGCGCAGGAGGCGGGACTTCTCGCAATACGGGTGGAGAGGAAACAGCAGCAATAGTTTAAAGTGACCCATAACGGAAGCGGTTTACCGGAGATTAGTATCACTGTGGGCTGTAAACACTAAAGCTTGAACCTAGAGTGTAATGTTTACACCGGTTTTAGAACATTTGTAACAGTTCTGTGTCATCAGACACATAAAGTGAGATGATGTTCACCTGAATATAAAGCGAAACAAAGTCTGAAAGTTGGTATGTTAACGCTGCTAACACACGCACGAGCCCGCTACTGTAGCTCAGCAGCCAGCGAACGGCGTGTGTGCACCGCGGGCTACTTTACCTTTAGATGGGCGTTAATGTCATTAGGGTCCCGGTCCAGGTCGGTTATGTACAGTTTGTCTTTCTTTGTGAGGATGGGTTCAATCGACCTGTTGAATAGATCTTCGTCCATTATAACGCTTGTTTCTGCCTTTTCCTTTTCGAGCCCCATTCTCAGTTTCCAGCGCAGAGCGCGCAGAGAGTTCTGCACCGTGCACGCGGACGCTCGCTCCACGCCCATAGCAACGCAACGCCCCGCCCACGGAAACGCCCATACAGCTTCATAGACAAGCTGTGGTATTTTTAATAAAGATTATACAGGATTTATTCATAACATCCTGTGATATTTTTTCCACAGTTAAAAAATATATAATATAATATAATATAATATAATATAATATAATATAATATAATATATATATATATATATATTATATATAGGGCCAAATGCCCTAAACGTAAAATCTATTATTAGTAGGGGTGGCCGATATGGCAAAATATCATATTGACACACAATATGCCATGAAATGTATTTCCTTTATGATGGAACAAACGAAAAAGAGTTAAAAAAAAAAGTATAATGAGTACAAATGATGGTTATTTTGCTTCTCAGACTGCAATAACAATAAGTTCACTTAAGCTAAACAAATAAAATAAAATGAATAAAATGAAATAAAACTGGGTTTAAGTACTGACAACATCATGACACATTCGGAAAACTAGATTTTGGCCACAATTGATCATGATAATGATAAATATAATAATGGATACACAATGAACAATTCACTTAAATAAACACATTAATTTATTCATATGTTCTAGAAGAAAGCATCTCCCATATAAAACATGAATATATGAAAAAATCAATTCAGTGTATGTATGAGACACATCTTTTAACACTCTTTCATGTGGAGTGGTTACCATGGTCACAGACGAGGGTGCTCCACCCTGTTTTGCTGCCCTTTAATGCAAATATCTTTGTCTTGTTATCTGTGTCATGGTTTTCTTTCTGAACGTTGTCCACAGGTTATGGTTGCATTATTTTCCCTGGACTGTTGTGCTTGTTTTGTGGAGACATCAGCAGTTACAGCTCTAACAAAGTGATGAGCATGAGGGACAGCACAATGCCTTTTATCACTGTCGGTTTTGGGCTGTTCAGTTTTTAAATGCATACATGGCTTTATTTCAGCATGACCACTACAATGTGTGATGCTTTTTTGCCGCCATTTGTCTATGGAAATATACTTGTGTTACATTTGAGGCTTCTATAAGAGACAGAAGTACAGAAGTGCATCCAAACTAATGGAGGTGAAAACAGTAAAGTCATTGTCCTGAAAACAGAGGAGGGGGAACGGGAGAGGCCTTTGTAGATCGTGACAGCAAAGCAAAGTACAAACAGAGAAGTATTTTGCCCTCAGTGGCACAAACAATGCAGGACATAATCCCCCTGGATAAACTCATGTCCAGTTTCTGAGCATCACAGCTGAGCAAAGCATCACAGCTGAGCGTTTGATGCAGGGCCTACATGTTTGTGTGTCTGTGTGTGTGTGTGTGTGTGTGTGTATGTCTTTGGAAGCTGTGACCAATAGAAACACCAATAACCACATGTAGATGTACATGTATGTATGTACATACACACATACCCAAAATGCAATAATAATGTGATTTTATTATGATACCTTAATATCTGATATATAATTATAAAACCATAAAGAAATGAATTTAATTTATTCGTCTGTCCTATTTAACTGCAACAAACTAACTAACAAACTCAGTCTGTTTGAAGAGGGACAGACTGTGAGTATAGAAAATCCAAGCTACACCGTTTGAAATATTGCACAATAAGCAGAATTGGTAACAGATGAGGTTCTCAGGTATAAAAGGAACATCTGCTACAGGCTCAGTCTTTTGTAAGCTTAGCTCATCACTTTGTACCAAAGCTCAATACAGAATTATCAGTCAGTTCAAAAATACTATTTCTCAAAATTAGTTTTAAAAACAAGCAAACAAACAAATAAACAAAAAAAACAAATAAATATTTCTTCAACTACAATACATAATATTATAAAAATATATTTTTTAAATCTCAGCCCCTATAGGGCCAGAAGCCACTGATGAATCACACAAGAGCCCTCAGAAGGCCTTACAAACTGCATTTCTATTGTGATAAATATATTCACAAGGACTTGGGACAACTAAAAAAATAATTTATTACTTAACACAGTCAATCTCTACTTCAAGATGTATATATATATATATATAAACAAAGAGAAAGTTCTCTGGGCCTGAGCTTATCTCATAAAGAATGAAAGACCATGGATCAATTAAGTTCATATTTTACCTTATAGTAATAATAATATGTTATATTTATATAGTGCTTTTCACAAACCCTAGATCACTTTATATAAAAAAAAAGAATAAATAAATATTATTTTTGGGACCATGCCGATTTGTTTAGCAATATGTAGAAAAGCCAACATCTGTCATAGTATTAGTGCCCATGGCATGAGTGACTTGCATATAAGATGTGAAAAATGGTCTGTCAATGGGTTTAAAAACTGTAAATCACCGGAAATAAAACATGCCACTGTAAACCATCTGTAAGTGATATAGATTTGAAAAGACTGCCTATCTGCCAAGAACGGGCTGCTTCAGCAAATTCTGCATTTACTGCAAGAGAATTCTTCAAGAACTGCTCAGACCGTGGGACTGGCAGGAAACTGTTTCAAATATGGATGTGAACGTCCACATGTCTACACTCAGGCAAGGTTATTATAGTTAACGAATACAAACGAAAAAACTAAAACTAGAATTGAAAAAGCATTTTCATTAACTGAAATAAAAAGTAAAACAGACACTGTAACTAATAAAAACTAAACTAAAACTAAGCCATTTCAAAATATACAAACTAATAAAAACGAGTAAATCTGCCTCTAAAAGCTAATTAAAACTAACTGAATTTGAAAAAAAAAGTCAAAACGAAATAAAAACTAAAACTAATGAAAAATCCAAAACTATTATAACCTTCCACTCAAAAAAAAAAATCTGACAAAAAAAGTTTTACAATAACATATAAGCAAAGAACAGAGGTCTTATGTATAACCATTGCATATGCACAAAACGGGGCCTAAAAGATGTGTACGCCTCTTTCTAAGCAAACGTGATCTATAGAAACAAACTTGACAGTAGAATGTGCGTACAGTGGAGGAAATAATTATTTGACTCCTCGCTGATTTTGTAAGTTTGCCCACTGACAAAAGAATGAACAGCCTATAAATTTAATGGTGGGTTTATTTTAACAGTGAGAGATAGAATATCTAAAAGAAAATCTGGAAAATCACATTGTATAAAACATATCTATTGATTTGCATTTCATTGAGTGAAATAAGTATTTGATCTCAACCATTACGAGTTCTGGCTCTCGAGGGGTCAAATAATTTTTCCTCCACTGTATCTACAACTCTGACCCATGTGTGCAAGTATTTTGGAGCTAAAAAATGAAACTGCTGTGAGCAATTCCTTGTGATGATGAGTCATACACTGCGGCAAATTGACATATTTTCTATAAAGTAACTTGTGACGCTGGCAGAAGTGGTTGCACGATGGCTTGGCTCAGCAGTGTGATGGCTTCTTGATAACGTAATAAAAACATTGTGTCTTTTCTAACTGTTCATTGTTCACATCCACTTTTAGTTTAAGTTCTCCACAAAGTTTTATGAATGAGACCCCAGGACTTTTGGAATCTTTATGAAGAGTTTGTTTGTTCAAATGTTGCTTCATCTGAATTTTGGTTAATGTTTTTTATTCTCTTTGAATGAACGGGACTCCACCAGAGTCTTACACTGAGATGTTTGGCCACAGTAACAGTACACTTGTACTAAAGTGAAGACAGGAGAAGAACTGATGCCAGGTGTGAAGGTGGCTGAAATTATTTAAAGTGTGTCAGGGACTTGGGAGCTGAAGCTTAAGCTTTTCCCTTAATAATATTAATAATAATAATTTGAATTTATATAGCGCCTTTCACAAACTCAGGGTTGCTTTACTTTGCAAAAAAATAAAAAAATAATTTAAAAAATCAAAACCAAAAATAAAATGTATTAAATAAATTATTAAAAAAATTAAAAATTAAAATTTAAAATGTAAAATATTAAAAAATAATAAACGTAATAATCATCTAAAAACAGCATTTTGTGTTTCCTTTGGTTATTTCTTGTAATAAAATTAGTTTGATGATATGAAACGTGGAATTTGCAAAAACACTATTTTACTGGTTTGACAGCAGTGCAGATTTAATTGAAATTGTATCAGGAAAAAAACAACAATAACGACCATGGACTGCGGAGCAATTAAAGTCTTTTAGCAGGAATGGGCCAAAATTCCACTAGCAAAACTGCAGCGATTAGTTTCCTCAGTTCTCAAACAAGTAAAAGGTGTGATTACTGTAAAAAGGGAGGTGTGTTGCATTCTAATTTTGTTTATATTTACAAAATAATCAGTAAGAACCCTGGAAATCTTTTCTGGAAAATCAGTCAGGAGATTTTTAGTCACCCTTCATTTGATAGTCCTCCATATATTATCAACATTTTAACTGCTAATGAACAATACAGTGAACTTTCAACAGGATTAGGATTCTATTTAAATTAAGGATTAGAATTACAGTAAATTCGGGTTTCAGGTCAATGTTAAGGTCAGGGTTAGATTTAGGGAAGAATTTATTAGAATTATTTATATTCAGATTTAGCTGATATTCATTTTGCTTGCTTGAGAGTCAGTTTTTGTACAGAATCCCTGAGTTCCTTTGCATTTTAATGCATTGTTTTTAGATTAGCAAGGTTTGAGTTGCACCTTAAACATCTGTGTTATCTGTGTGTCTTCTGTACGTCAAGGAAGGACTTCAGAGAAAAGAGACAGAAATTCAGTCAAGAGGCAGGATTCCTCTTTTTTTTGACATTCTAGGACTATACAGAGAGAACAGAAAATATGCAAATGTGCATTTAGTTCAGCACATGTTTCAACTTTTATTGCACTTTCCTCAGTGCGTAAGTGTCAGGTTTTACATTTTTACATTTACATTTATTCATTTGACTGATGCTTTTGTCCAAAGCGACTTCCAGGTACAAGAACAATCAAGCATAAATTCAGACATGACAACACTGATGTTTTGGGATTATGGAAGCAATCGAAAGATTTGTGAGACTTTAATAGGTGGTGCAAAGCAAACATGACGACTAGTATCAAAAGGAACATGAGCTTGAAGATTGAAAATAAAAGAAGACACTTCACATGGACTATCTAAATCAAATATAACAGCACTGGGAACAGGTGGCAGTAATGACAGGAACAGAAACAATATGAGCAGAAACAGACAACAGGTTCCAACTGGAACATACGCAAGAGTTTAAAAACTCAACTCAGACTAAGGACACCTGTGAAATGGGACAGGACCACTAATGAGACACAGGAGGGCTAAACACGGACATGAGGCTAAAAATAACAGACATGGTAACATGGCTACAAAAACAAACCAGACAGGTTAGACAAAATAGAACAGGGCCTGCAGCACAGGCTTTACCTCAGAAAAGTAGCAAAGCATGATGGGTAAGCACTGTGTAAGAGCTACTTTACAGGTGCATTTAATCAGTGAGTTTAGACTGGTGTGTGAGTCTTACACTGCACGTGTTGTTTTAATGTAATTTATGTTTGGAACACTGGGGACACTGGGGAAACTGGGAACACTGGGGACACTAAGGACACTGGGGACACTGGGCATGCTGGGGATGCTTGGGACACTAAGGACACTGGGGACACTGGGCATGCTGGGGATGCTGGGGACACTGGGGACACTGGGCATGCTGGGGATGCTGGGGACACTGGGGACACTGGGCATGCTGGGGATGCTGGGGACA
>JBBIGC010000033.1:10335530-10346202 GCA_037576955.1 Lepidarchus adonis
GTGTGTGTGTGTGTGTGTGTGTGTGTGTGTGTGTGTGTGTGTGTGTGTGTGTGTGTGTGTGTGTGCGTGTGTGCGTGGGTGTTCAGCAGTACTTGGGTGGTGGCAGTGAGTTCAGGGCTCTGACTATTTAAGGAAATAAGAAATCCCAATTTATTCTTTCCATGTTTGTTGGTATTGCAGACTAGTCGACTAGTTGTGGTTACCAAGTTATGAAACTAAACACGTAGCGTTGCTTTTAATATTTGTAGCTGCCATGATGTGTAATCCAGTTTTCCCAAAATAGTCTTTTCTCACCCAACCAGTTACTATAGTGCAGTTGCTGTAAACTGCCAACTCTTACTGAAAAAGAATAGCAGCTGGTTGTGTTTTCACACTTTTGTGACCATAGCGTTAATCAGGTTTCAGATAAAGGGCAAGGTAACATTAGGAGCGTAAAACATCCTACTGGTGAAGTGTGGTGCGCTTTGGATAAGAAATCTGACACCAGGGTATTGGTGTTATCCACTACACCAACCAATACAATTAGTGCTACACAGAACCTAATTCTGTTGCCCCAGTGATAAGCTACTGTAAAGACTACAGCTGAAGCTCTCTTCCCAACATCCAGAGTAAGAATGAGCATCATATATTCAGTATGTAGAGCTTGTTTATCCAGGGTGATTTCCTCATTAGATGTTTTTCTGTCAGCGTTAATACTGAAACAGACAATAGGATCCACACGTTAAGATAAAAACATAGAATGTACTTCCATGAGAAAAAACTGAGAGACAGAATATGGAAAAGTTTATCTGTTCTGCTGTTTATGTTCAGCTTTGTTCATGCAATATCCAGGTCAGGTATTGAGCGTCTGTCGTAACGTCTCATTCCTAAAGCGTGTGCACGGTGTCATGTGTGGTTGACCTGGTATCTTTATCATTATTTAATCTTGCCATTCAAATTGGTGCAGGATACACCAGGCCTATAAAGAAAGGGCGGAAATGAAGAGCCTGCAGGGCGTCACATTTCTGGCTTCAGGGTTGACAACGATCTGGTGCCAAACCAAAACCATCATCAGACAGGTAGAGGTTTCATGCCTGACATCTTCTGAGCTTTTTTCTCAATGCCCCTGGACAGGAAACTCATGGATGGAGAGAGATGATTACAGATGCTAACTGAAGCAAGGCAGCAAACCAAATAGAAGAAAGTGGAAATTTTTTTGAAATTGTGAAGCAGAAAGAGGCAGGTGGGAAGCAATGACGGCATAGGAAGGTATGTGCAACCACAATGAAGTAACACAAACATGCTCCTGTGCCCTTCTTCTCACTGAGGAGCGCTCGTGAGCTGACAGATTGATTGGCATTCGTGAAGGATGTATGGTTTTTGTCCCACAGGAAGTAATATTTAGAAAGATTCCTGAAGCGAAATGAAAACTATAACAACGGGAAGTGAGGCCTAAGGATCAGAAGTGACTTGTATGAGGAAGCTGGGTTTCAAACATTATTATTAGTCGCATCCTGGGCAGCGTCTCAGTGGATAAACTGTCCACCCTCCCAGGTGGTAAAGAGTTCCCCACTCGCACATCAAAGGTTAGAGACATGTATGATCATACTGTTAACCTTTATTCATGTAAGACAATGATACCTGCTCCTTTTCAGCTCATAAAATTTGTATATATAAATATAAAGACCTGCTATATTTCCCTGATTTATGCCCCAATTGTGTGTGTTGGTCGGTCTCTCTTCATGAAGAAGAATATTAAATGGCTTTTCCAAAAGCAAGTGAACAGTATTTGCATCGTCTGCCATTATGTACAGCTTCCTTCCACGAGCTACTTTGAATAATTTGAATTTAAAAAAAGAACTTCAAGAATGATTTTTTATTTAAAGTATGATGTATACAAACAGAAATCGTTAATATTACCAGCTAATAACACACATTGTGCAGCAGTTATTCTCACAACTTCGCTTACCATTACACATGGAACTGAGCTCTAAATTAGTGATGGGTTGTTCTTTAACGATTCATTCATTTTGACTCGGGAATAACGAGTCGTCTCGTGTGAGTGATTCATTCAGTCGCGCATGCGCAGCAACATCCTATAGTTTCTGTATTGGGATTATTGATTCACCTGTTTCGAGTCTTCGGGTTTTTCGAGTCGTTCGTTCATCACGTCACAGCCCCAGTTAACATTACGCGTTCACGAGCGACTCGAACCCGAAGACTCGAGAGATGAACTAATCAGTTCTGTTTCCGGCTCAGGCTGCGTAGGTTAACATTATGGGGCTGAAACGTGATGAATGAACTACTCAAACCTAAAAACCTGTCAGATATGAGGCGAGGTGAGCGAATCATAGATTAAAGACGCAGGTAAACAATTAATGAACTTTTCTGTTTCTTAGAGCATTATAGTTTAGTCTGGTTTGTAGTGTGATCAGCGTGTGTGTGAGCAGTAGATGTGTTAGGAGGTAACAGGTAATATTTTAATTCTATTTTGCTGAAATGAACGAGATGACTCGAAAAAAGATTCGTTCATTTTGCATCGATGCAATGCTGGCGAACATAAAAATGTTGTCTATCATGAGGGGGTGTGGCCTTTAGACAGTTTGTCCAATCAGCATTCATCAGCCCAGCATCCTGCCCCGCCCACTGCTCCAGTCACGCGTCAGACAGTTTACGATAAATAGATGAATATAAAGTAGCGCATAATGAAGTTCAACATGTTTCTAAAAGTAATATAAATACCACAGTGCATATTTGAGCTTTTATTTTCTGAAATATTAGAGGAAGCAGAGCTTCACTTGTATCTTACTGACATGAACCAGTGTTGCCTAAAGTTCCCTAAAATCTTCACTGGGCCTTTAATGTAATATACTGACAAAACTGTACTGTGATTTGAGATATTGTTTAGTTACATCTGTATATGATTATTATACTGTATTAATCCCAAATGTAAAATTATTCCTTGTGTTTAATCCTCCAGGCTGTGAGGACACACACGGAGCAGTGGGCAGCCCCTGTAACCACACCTGGGGGGCAGTTGGGGGTAGGTGCCCTGCTCAGTGCCCCTGGATGGTTCTGGGAGTCAAACCCATGACCCTAAGGTCACAAACCCACTTCTCGAACCAACAGGCCTTCGATGCCCCATGGGAGGGATTAAGACAAAGTGAGAAAACAAGCAATGACATTAATTTTATTACTTCAAAATAGTACGTCATTTCCAGCAAGTCATTATAATTGTATGGGGGTTTTGTTTCCAAGCTGCCATTGAATGCACGTATAAAAACCCCTTTGGCCCAAAGGTTTGTGCTGACAACATTAATCTAAGAACAGCATTTAATTAAGAGATTAATCCTGTTTTTATTTTAATAAATATAATATAAATATAATAAAAATGTGAGGTTTATCCTTGTTATCACAAATGACCAAAATACTCCTTTGGGAACCTGCCATCATATAGTGTGTGGGCTGGTTGGTTGGTGGTGTTGGTGGTGTTGGTGGTGTTGGTGGTGTTGGTGGTGTTGGTGGTGTTGGTGGTGTTGGTGGTGTTGGTGGTGTGGGGTTGGGGAAACTCTCATTGGGTCATCACTCTTGTTAGAAAGTAACAAATCACCAACTGGTTAAACAGGTGCAGCTTAGAGCCTTAGTTTATTATAATTGCAGTGTGCAGAAGTGTCCTTGTAATCACAGTAGGACAATGAAGAAGAATAGAGCAGTTGGCAGCTGTTGCTATGCTCTGATAACGGCCATGTAAATAAAAGTAAGGCAATAGTGACCATGGTATGGGGAAATCAGCCGGAATGTTTGGTCTCCTTTCTGGTGGATGGGTGTAATGTTCACTTGTAGAAAAGTTCAGCCTGTGTCTTGGATAAACATAGTTTCCATGGTGATGGAAGAGGTGAGTGAATCTCTCCATTCCCCTCATTCTTTTCTCGGTTCAAGCTGGATTTTACAGTGTGTATAAAGGTTAAGCATTGACAATGCAGGACTCTTATTTCCACAAAACCGAGCCGTTAAAGCACGACACAGAGTCCACAGCATTCAACGTTCAGCCATAACATAATCAATAATTACAATAAATTAAACTGTATTAAACCCATCTCTGCATTTTAGCAGGGAGCAGAGAACACACACACCCGGAGCAGTGGCAGGTTAGGAACCAATACTGCTGTCGGCTTCCAGGAATTAAATCCACAACCCTTTAATCACAAACCCAGTTCTCTAACCATTTGGCCATGGTTGCCCAACAACATTCACACCACTCAACAGGATAATGTGAGTAACATTGACTTTCTAATAATTTACTTACAATGGCACCTGTCCAGCGGGTTGAGATATATTAGGTAGCAAGTGAACAGTCAGTTCTTTAAGTTGATGTGCTGGAAGCAGAGACACAAGTGAGGTTCTGATCTACTTTTATAAGGAGTCACAAGAGTAAGAGAATCTCCAAAATGACAGGTCTTGTGGAGTGTTCCGATACAGTACCTACCAGTTTACCAGGAAGGACAGCGACAGGGTCATGGGCACCCAAAGAATAGTCCGATCCCATAGTAGAGCTACTGTGGTTTATAAGGGTAGATAGAAAGAGGTGCAAGCAGTGCCCTTAGAGCTGTATTGGCAACCTATAAAATGTTAGGCAGGTGGTGTTAATGTTATGGCTGATGAGCCATATACAGGGGGTCCTCGAGTTAAGTCAGGAGTCGGTTTCTCTGAGTGTGACGTAACTCGAATTTTGATGTAAGTCGGAACTCATGCATGTAATGATGCTGTTTTATTAAACAGCACTGTGCTTTATTACCAGCAGCATCATGCATGAATGCTCTCATATTACAGTAAAGCATTTAGGAAACGTTCCTCCAGATAGAAATGCTCTTTTTAATGCTTCAATATACACCACAGCAGTAAACGCATTGGACAAGTCACTTGTGGCAAAAACACACTGACGGTGCCTTAGCACCGTGCACTATTAACCCCCCATCTCACCCACCAATCCACATGAATCTTACTCAACACTCGCGGTGAATAAAACTTAAACAATACAGCAATAACAGTGAAAAACAGCACAACCCCCCATTTTGTCCCTGCAAGCATGCAGGCTCACACACACTGCACGCACTCATCTGATGGCGTTTGTGTATTACTGTACAGCGTTCAACTGCATTCTACTACATAATGCAGCAAATACACACATTTTTAAAAAAGCCAGCGACATAACCACGAATTTTCGTAAGTCGAGTACGAAGTCGAGGACCCCCTGTATTCTTCCTGAGCTGTTACAATTAAGACATAGTCCTGTTTATCCTGAGACTCTTGACAATGTCACATGCAAAGTCAAGATATCTGTAAGATTTAGTGTTGTTCTCTCCTCAAAAAGAGCATGATGGAAACACAAGCGCAATACTGTTTGTGATTCTCTGGTAAATAAAGATGCACTGTAGTCATGCACAGGGTGCAAATGAAAAAAATAGCCCTGAGGAATCTGCCACAAACACCACCAAGACCGTGTCAGTGTCACAATCCAAACCACAGTGACTCTCTGCCTCCTCTTCCAGTCTGTTAGCATTTAGTCTCACATGGCAACACTCCCATCTCACTCCATTCATGGAATGTGGACTTTTAGCATACTTAGCAAGTGGAGGAGCAACATTGGAATGACACAAAGAGGAATGTTTTGCCTATTGGTGTGTGAAGATTCCAGTTTGCTTAGAAAAGTGCTTTTTCTTTCATATTGTGGACTTATAATTGAATGGCATATATGCGGTCTCAGTTCTTGTTGTCTATAATATGAAACTTAATTATGATATACAGTAGCATTGGCAGGATGGGAGTATGTTCAGTTTCAATACATGGGAAAAATAATTTCTACACTAACGCTCATTTCTTATACTACCAAAAATAGATTCAAATAATATTTTGTATCAAAATATTGCACTTGAATTTTTTTTTAGCTGTTCTAGTTTTTAAAAACACATTTAAAACCTGTTAAAGACATTCCATGCACCCAGAAATCTTTAACAAATGAACATTTTGCACTTGAACTACAAGGTCAATGTAGTTAATGGATTATTTATTGGTGCATTGGTTTGCCTCATGTAAACTGCAAATACAAAACCAATTCTCACTTGCATTAAAATGATGATTGAACTATTAATAGTAATTCTATTACATTAATTCTTGTAAACTAAAAGTGTTATATTTTTAAATCATTTCTCCAACTTTAAATCTAAGTAAATGTATGTAGCATGAGGGTTTGATGTGTGGTGGTAGGATTATTCTGATAGGAAACATAAGGATTGGAAATGGATAACATTCATAAACAGTACTTTATTTTTCTCCATGTCAATGAACAGACCAATCAGAAGCTAGCAGGACCTTCGTTAAGGTAAAAAAAACACAGAGGCAGATTCAACAAATTATCACAACTGTTTAAAAGAAGAAAATGTAAGTATCTAAATGTGCAACAATTTAAATAATACATGTGAAGGCATAACTGTGTAAATAGGTTGTGTTAATATTGCAAACACATTTTTGAAAAATGCAGGAAATTCAAATAGAGAAATAAACTCAACTTCTACATCTTACGCACAGATTTAGCTGCTGAAAAGGGGACTCAAAAGCAACTATCGATAGTCAATAAAATGACTGATTTAAAAGCAAAACTGAAAGTCTTTGCCAATTTGCTAAATTTGGTTAACTAGCATACATGCTAATAGCTTGATCATGCATAATGTACATCAAGATATCTCAAGATTTGAGATAACTCAACAACTCAAAGTGTGTGATAATTTAGGCATGCAGTTTTTACAGTTTTAGCGTAATTAGCATAGCATAAGCTTCCATTACTTGCCAGCCAACCTAGCCTCATAGCTCCAGATAAACTTCAAACAGAGAGCAAGTCTTAGCTGACCGACTACATTTGGAATAAAAGGGAAAATGTGTAAATTTATTTTCCCCAAACTTTGTTTATCAACTCTGCTGAAGCTCTTGCACTCGATGACACTAATAAAAGTCTGGCTTAGTAAACGGAGGAGTGGCTGTGGGATGCTAAGCTAAGTTGGTGGCAACCGCAATACAGCTTGTAGTTTTCCAGGCATGTTTACATCGGTATATGAGGGATACCCTTGTGTAAGAAGACCAATGAGGCAAACTTAGAGCCCTAGCCAGGGAAACCCTGTAACAAGGATATTCCACAGCAGCAACTGCCCTTGTATGAAAAATGCTGGAGGCAATTATAGAGCAAAAGCCCTCTTATCAGGACAGAGGATTTTTTTTCTTTGACTGAGGGTGGTGACCATGTTGGTAACAGACCCTGCAGCAGTCAAACAAACAAGCTCTGTGTGACTCACCACCATAGCAGAATCCCCATGCTAAACTTTGCCTTTAATTACGCACTCACTCTCGCTCCTTTACTTTTTTCTGCAACCAATCAGGCAGTGCATAGCTCTCCTTCTCCCCCCATGCTGTGGGGCTGAAACGGCCCTGTTGAGACTATTTTTAGGGAGTGCACTCCCCTCCATTTTGCTCCACAAACATTGACCCAGAGTCTTGATGAGAGCTTGATTCTCTCATTTATTTAGACTTCGCGTAGAGTGTGTGCTCCCAGTTCAGCCCCAACACATGGGGGTCTCCCCAAAGTCAGCTGCATAAAGCATGTAGGTGAACTGAGGTGTTGGTTTTCTTCACCAGGAACCTAGCCAACCTTAGCTAAGGCGAGCATACTGAAGGGGATTGTTCTGTAAAAGGTGAATTCTACGCAACTTGTTGCATGTTGCACTGTGGTCCATGGCGAAATGTTGTCTAACCACTATACGTGTACACAGCTGTTGATTATAAAGTAACCTTTGACTTTTGCCCTTTGACGCTTACTTGTGCAGCCATAGAAATAAATAAGAAAAGGGCAGGGCACATGCCTTGTGTGTCTGACATTCCCTGCAGGTTTTTAAAGCAGCAACACAAAAATGAGGTTTTTAGAAGATGTTTGTTGCAGAGCTGACATAGTTCACATGCTCTCTTTGGGGACATATTGGGACATCACTTTTGCAAGGCAACAATTTTGCCTGGGCAATTAAATGGGCCAATGCTGATCCAGAAATAGGCCAAGTGATGGATGTTCTGTTTTTTTTTTACTGGCTTAACACATTTTAACTAATTAAACACTTTATCAATACGCACATGAAATTAGAATATTTTACAAAATGAGTTCATGGCAATGAAGCCAACATGTGATCATGAGCTGGTGCTTATTTTTATAAAATCGAACAAAAAACAGTTAATTTTAGGTATGCCCTAAATGGAGCAAATTAGTGAATAAAGAATGCGAGGAGCCTCATTGGTTCAGGAGTTAAAACTACCACAGATGCTTTCTGACCATCTGTAGATTGTACTTCAGGATGTACAGAAATAGTGCTAGTCAAAGCCAACTCTACACCTGAAGAGGCTGAGGATCAATTTCAGAGAACCAAATTAGTTAGACATGAATAGAATAAAAACTGACAAACAAGATGGACTGTGAAATCCCTTACAGACAATCCGGTCAATCTGGAAAAAACGGAAAAGACTGGACTGAACTGAATGACACTGCAGAGGTATCATGGCTCTCCTTGTAATTCTACAGGTTTTAACTGTTAGTGGAAGGAATTCCCTTTATTAAGATCAGCATTTATCATCATCAGCATTACACATAAAAAATTGCTTTGATGGTTCTAGATAGTAAATAATGTTCATGTTTGACCACTGCAACCTTCATTCCACTCAACACCAGCACTATAAAAGATTTATATAAAGGTTTCTCTGTGATGTACCATTTCACATTTTACACATTTTCATGACACAAAAATATTTATAAAATTGTCCATTAGATGTTTCCTCAAAAACATCCCTTTCCACATGAAGACTTTATGTGTGGACAGTGACCACAGGCTTTTTAGACTGTGTTGTCATTGTAGAAATTTGCATGACCGTTTTGCATGAACTTTGCATGACGATTTAGTTGGCGATTTAGATAATTTTACAATGATATTAAAATGTACCAGGAAAATAACATGTTTTTTCCTGGTTTGTAAGGAGTTAATGGCAGTGCCAGTAGCAGGCACGTACCCAGCACCGTAGACCAGCACCCAGCAGGGATGAATGAGGTGTAAATGAGGCAACACATACCAGCACAGCCTAAAGTCACTGTGCACTTCAGCAGGACACACTTAAACCCCTGTGGCTAACTGTGTACCAGGAGGAGGTGAGCTACAATAAATGATCCTCCACTGGATTAAACTACGATATGAGGAAAAACTGACTTTTTTCTTCTTCTTCTCCTCCTCCTCCATCTTTTTTCTCCTCCTCTTCCTCCTCCTCCTCCTTCTTCTTCTTCTTTGTTTATCCTCTACTTTTTTATCTTCTCTCAATTTTTCATCACCTCTTCCTTGGTTTTCTCCTCCTCTTCCTCTTTCTCCTCTTCCATCTCCTCCTCCTTCTTCTTCTTTTTCTTCTCCTCTTCCTCCTCATTTATATTCTTCTTCTTCTCCTCTTCCTCCTCCCACTTATCTTTCTTCTGCTCCTTCTCCACCTTCTCCTTTTCAGCTCTATGTAGAGAGCCACTCTCATTACATGGGAGTGTGAGTGTAATAAAGGCAGCACTCACGGAAATGAAACCTCTGCCACTGGACCACACACTTTCTCTGTTATAACATGAATGTGAAGTGGAGTGAATGAGCAAGTGTGGGTGGGTGAATTGGCTCATGGAGTTCAAAGGAAGCTCTCCTCATGAGAGCAGAATAATGAGGCTGCTGCTTAGCTCTCGTTCCGCGGTTCATTGGGGATGTAATGAAGATGTGAAAACAGATGTTGGAAGGAATCACTACCCCCCCGCTCCACCACCACCATTGTTACCTCACTGTCTGCACATAAACAATAGATGGCAAACAAGATGCTCTGTGAATAAAACAAAGAGAGGGGTGTAGCTAATTTAGGAAGCTAGCTTTTCCAGCGGTGACTCTTTAGGAATGTGGTTTTCATGAGACAGAGTCTTCTTTTGTCTTGAAATAACTTTTACTTTAATGTTTTTATAAAAGAAGAGTCCATCATTGTTCAGTTTGCTGCTGTAAAAATGTACTGTAGGAGTAAGAGCCATTGACATCCATTCATCAGGCTTCACTAACACATTTTGTTAAATTTTTTTCTTGAGTGACAGAATTATTCTTCTATTATATTTCATTGATGCACAGTGCCTGTCCTCCAGATAGACTGAAATGATTAACCACACTTAAGCACTTTGCAAAAGCTGTGACATTGATAGAACAATTTTTTTAAAAATGACAATCGTGCACAACAGCACAACAACTGTGCACCAGTCTGTAAACTGCAGTACAGCACATCAGTTGTGCTCAAAAGCACATAACCTGTGCATCACAGTCCATTAACTGTGCACAACAGCACATCAACTGTTCACTATAGCACAACAAGTATGCACCAGTCTGTAAACTGCACTACAGCACATCAACTGTGCTCAAAAGCACATAACCTGTGCATTAGTCAATTAACTGTGCTCAAAAGCACATAACCTGTGCATCACAGTCCATAAGCTGTGCACAACAGCACTTCAACTGTTCACAACAGCACAACAACTGTGCACCAGTCTGTAAACTGCACTACAGCACATCAACTGTGCTCAAAAGCACATAACCTGTGCATTAGTCAATTAACT
>JBBIGC010000033.1:10353854-10366467 GCA_037576955.1 Lepidarchus adonis
GTGAAGTTGCTTTGTGACAATGTCAGTTGTAAAAAGCGCTTTATAAATAAAATTGACTTGACTTGACTTGACTTGATTCTAGAAGCTGCAGAAAATGTTCATTTCATTTACGGATCTGATGTAAAAGCACCTAACTTGACCCCTGGAGGCCTTTATACTGGTAGTGACATTATACCGTAGTTGAGAATAAACAATTAAATTAATACAATTTTGAACTTACTAATATCGTGCCTCAACACAGGATCTATGCTGCAGAATTTAAGCTGCAGGTCGTTGCTTTTGTGAAGCAACATCAAAATCCAAGACCAATACTGGTGATTTGTTTGGCAACAATGTCAACATTTATGTACATGTAGACAGTACCCCCACCCTCCAGTTGTTTAAACAAAAATGTTAAATCTTTTCCCAGTCAGTTCCTTTTATTTCTGTTAAATTGAGCTTTTTCCAGCTTGTATTCTACACTAGGATGTAATGTAATGTAGTAAGGCCTGAAAAAAGTTAGAGGCTGGATGCAACTGATCTTTGCTTTTAAAACAGTTGGTCGCTGCAGTAAACCGTACATTTAAATTCAGCTAATCGTTTGAGGACGTCGTCTTTTTGTACTGAATTATACTTTTAGTGAATGCGTTTTTATATATTTAGATAGGCCGTCCCTATCTAGTCGCACTCAGGTTTACAAAATTGATCTATAAGCCGCGGCTGATCGTTGGGGAAATATGGTACAGACTATACTGGACAGAACATGTCCCCACGTTCATCAGTGAGCTTTGGGTGCTCATTACTCTGTCGCTAATTCACCGGTTGTCCCTCCCTGGATTACTTTTGGTACTTTTTGGTAACTACTGCACACCTGGAACACTCCACCAGACGTTCTGGAGATGATCTGACTCAGTTAACCATCACAATAAAGCCTTAGATCCTCACTCTTGCTCATGTTTCCTGCTTTGAGCACGTCTGCTTCAAGAACTGACTAATATATCCCACTCCCCTGACAGGTGGAAGTCAATGTTATTCACTTTACCTGCGAGTGGTGTTAATGATGTGGCTGACTGGGGTGTGTATACATTTAAAGCCAAGTTTGGAAATGATAGTGAATAATGGTATTAGCTTTTAAGTGTTTCTGTAGTTTTCTTTGATGTGTTTAGCTAACGAACACACACAAGGTCTAGAGTTTTTTTCCAGATTAAACTCCATGTCTTGTGCGACTGCCACACACCAGGATGTCATATATCTACTGCATTCATCACAGCCTAATGAATGGAACAATGATGTGAAGCCCAGTCGTTCCAGGAAAGTCATTGCAGCCCCGGTTGCTAATGGTGGGAGCACTTTCCTCCATGCCTGGAGTGTGTCCCAGCTTCGTGTGTAAGAATGAGACTTGGCCGGCCTCCCTGATGTGCTACTGCTTCAGAAATACTTTGCATCTGGCTGTCATCGTCTGAGGAGACCACAGGCAAATCAGCAGCAGATCATCTCTGTACATCATGGCTGAAGAGGAGTGTGGAGTTCAGGTTGAGCACACTCTAGCTCTTGAACACTTCACCCTTGGCATGGAAAGCGGCACGCAGATGGGCGTGAGGATGACATGGAGGGAAAGAATTCCAATCTGGAAAACTGTGGGTTGAGGGATCTTGGAGTGGGGCGAGCACCGCGTGGAAGTAAAGGTGTCAGGAAACGACGTCACGCACTTAAGCCGACTACCATTAAAAAACAATAGACGCTCATAAGGACCGGGCTTCCTTGAATTGTGCCGGTTTCCACAGTTGCGTGAAAGGCCAACACAAAAACGCACCGCCTTTTTCCAGGAGTGCCAGACAGGCTGCAGATCACTCAGTGGTGGAATGGCTCGGGGATCAACTCCAGCACACCTTGGCAACAGCCCACACAGCCTTCTGCATATCTGCATGCAGTGCTGCACGGTTCTTCATTTCCCTCCTTCAGGAAACAGTAGACGCTGTTAAAAAGGTTTCTCAGCTCCACAGGAGGAGGAGATATGGGCTGTTGGAACGACACAGTAACACTGTTGCCTCACAGCAAGAAGGTCCTGGGTTTGTTCTGTTGAGTTTGCAAGCTCCGTTTGCTGTTTCCTCCTGGTTCTCCAGTTTCCTCCCTGCGTTGGGTATGCCTCCTGTCCAGTCTGAACCCTGCCTTGTTCCCATAGGCAGCTGGGACCGGCTCCAGCTTCCCCACAACCCGAACTGGAATGAGTATTTTATACCATCTGTGTTGGTCAATTCATCCGAACGTCTGAAACAAAGGAAAGTGCAGCTGCAGACTTTTAACAATAAATTTATACATTTGCAAAAACCCAGTGAAGCAAAATGTCGTTCACCCACTGGTTTATTACAGCTTCCAATCTTTCTGGACATTTTTCACAGAAACATTTTTCGCCACCATCCAAGTCATCGCACGAACAGACTGATCATGAGTCCATGGAACTCCTCCTCCTCTCCGACGTCCTTTCAACGTTCTTGACCAAATGTTCTTTTTCACCTCAGATCACGTTTGGTAGGTACTAACAACTGCACACCTGGAACTCTCCACACGACCTGCAGTTTTGGAGAAGATCTGACTTCATACCAGCTCCAGATACAGTCAGACCCACTGCACTGAGCTGTCTTCTCACAGTGGAAGAAGCTTTAAGGTCTTGCATGGTTGTTAGGAGCCAAGTTTCATGTTTTCCAAACTTGGTTTCCCTTGACTTTGCTCTTCCATATGCAGCTGGATTCTCTGATATTTAATAAGATAAGAAATATCTGCTTTAGCCACAAGAAAGAAATGTGTGCTCATGGTTTTCCAGCAGAACATTGCCCAGAACATCACGCTGTCTCCACGTTCTTGTTTCTGCAGTGCATCCTGATGTCATGTCTTCCACATGTACCTGCACGGCTCCAGCAGTGGACAGGGTTATTTAATAATTAAATGAATAAAGCGTTACTTGATTTATTCTAGTTTTTATATCACACCAGCATTCTGCATGCAAACAGCTGGGCTTCAGCTTGCACCAGTAAGAGTGTTTCACACTACAATAATGCATTAATGGCATTAAACAAATATATGTAACATAATTTGTCACATAGCTCTTTAAAAGTCCTAGCTGAAAACTCATGTCTGCATTTACTGTGTTGTACTATTGCACAATTATGACACTCGAGCATAATCTGCAAATTATTTATTAGATTATTTATTAGATTACAAAGCAAGAGAAGAGAAAACCCTAAATAAAGTGCGATTTCAGTGTTGTGAAAAACTTAATGGCACCTGAAAGTAGGACTAACTGAGAGAAATACAAAATGACTGAGCCTGGAGCCAAGTCGATGTCCTGGAGATAATACTGGACTGGGCTAGAACACTGCAGGTCAGAGAAACCAACATCTTTCAGCACATTTGTATAGATTGCAGCTTTTTAGATTGCGAATGTATTGCTCATCACCTCAAGGCCATTGATATGCAGATCTACGCCTGTGAGGAACTAAAAGTTCTTGTAAATCCAAAGTTAAAAGAGGGAAAAAAAGTAGGAGAGCGCATCAACATCTGCTCGGAAGCAAAGATGTGAAAAGGCCCTGAAAAGCTTGACCACTGAAATCCAGCGCAGTCTGGCGATTGCTCTGGCAATTAATGCAACATATGTTGTTCAGTCCATGGAATAACCAGCATGTGCTGGACACTGGTCTTTAAGGGCTAGTGATGCTGTAGGAGAAGGAAACCGTGATCTATGAAGCCATGACCTTCTTCTTGCACTCGACAGAGCACAGCAGTTTGTCCTGCAGAGCCATGAAGCGCTGACCCATCAGGCACTTGGAGCAGCCGGAGCAGAGGAAGCACTGAGGCTCAGCGTGCCAGTGGTGTTCCCCATAGGACACGCGCTGGGCCTCGGGTTCGATTGGCTTCCGACACGCTGTGCAGTGCTGTGGACACACAGACACACACACAGACACACACACAGACACACACACAGACACACACACAGACACACACACAGACACACACACACTTAAGAATCTAAGTTCAAAAACAATAAGCGGTTTGTAATTACTTGGCATATTGATAATTTCTCACCCAAAATTTAATATACATGACAATAACAGACACTAGCAGCTATTTTCATGTTTTGTTAAATATTTTAGGCTTATGTTCACTTAATATATTTTTACAGTACTTTCTTGACTCTCACTCTTCAAATAAATAAACTAAAAAATAAATAATGAATAAACACACAATCATATACACCTCTCTCTCTTATTTTGTGAATCTCCATGCATTGTTCTGAACACACATTTTTAATGTTTTTTTCTGCCATGTCCTAGTGCATGTGCCTGTAATGTTCAGTTTATCATATGGGAAACAAATGATTAAAGCCTATTACTGTAAAATAATTATTTAAAAAAACAGTAATGAATGCACTAATCAAATAAAGCAGTGAATGAGTCGAGTAAAGGGGGATATCCAGTAAAACAGTAGCTGCATTCCTTTTTTATTAGAATGTCATTATCATGTTACTGCCACTTCCTTAATCCCCATCACCTGCTCCAGAGCTCAACACTGAGATGCTCTGTCTGCTGGCTTCACTGGAATGAAAGCCCTGAAACTGTAATGGGTCATCAAGTGGCAACACTGGGCAGTGACACCAAGTGGTCGAAAGTTATAAAAGTCCTAAAATAAATAAATGTAAATACTTGTTTGCGAAAGCAGCAGTTGATGTGAATAACTGCCTTTGATTCTAGGCTGATAAACACTTCAGATCCTCTGTTGTTAATTCAGATCTTTTCATGACAATAATTCAGTCAAATATCATGGTCAGGTAAAGCATGGAGCAAATATTGAAGAAGAAACACAAAATTAATTAGATTTTTTTAAGTGTGCAATGCAAAAGAGTGAGAAAGTGTGTATGTTGTGTTTACCACAGCGTGGTTTTTCATGTAGCAGGGTTTGCAGACAGGTTTGTCGTTCTCCATGACGTAGGTTTCTCCAGCCAGAACACAGTCGCAGTCAAAACAGCAGAAGTGCTTCAGGTGCCAGTTCTGGCCCTCAGCCTGAGTGTACTCGTTACTGAAGATGAGCTGAAGAACACACACGTGCACACATACACAGGCACGATTTTAATAAAATCTCAAACTCAAATCTTGTAATCTACTAAAAAAATTAAGTACAGGACAGGTATAAGCTAGGCTAGTGTAATACATACTTACAGTACTGAAAATATAAACAATGGCTACGCTAGTATACAGTACATTACAGTACTCGCTATTAATGTGATATTTCTATTAGGGGTGGGCCACAATATCTATATTGCGATTTATTGTCATCCTTGCTCATGCGATACGATAATCAATACGCTGACAGCAATATCGATATTTAAATTTGCCGCCATGTTGACTCATCGGCGTATGTTACCTCTACTCTCCTCTGTGTGGTGCTGCTCCCCTGAGTGCAGGAGATTTGGAGAGCAGAAGAAGATGCTTGTTTTGCTCTAAACTTTGAAACTGCAACAGTTGGAAGCAAAAAAGCTCGACTGAGACCCCAGTCTGAGTTTGGCTTTTAGAACATTGATGGAACAGAGTGGATTATTTTGTGATGGCTGCGTCTCAGTGCATCTCTCACAACCAGCGAGTCGTTCAGCGTGAGTACACACACATTGCTGCAGAGCTTCTTTAAAAAGAAGGAAAGTCTCAGTATCTAAGTGGGAATCGTGTGTCCCCGCCGATATCTAGCGTTTGCTGAACTGTCCTCAACAATAATTTAGATCAGACAGAAGCGTATTGCTGCATAATTTGTCCGGTGTCTATGTCAGACAAATTATGGAGCAGATCTGAGTTCTATGACTATTTATGCTTGATTGTTCCTGTACCTGAAAGATGTTTTGGACAAAACGTCAGAAACAGTAATAAATGTAAATGTTGTTAGCACGTTGCTAGCGCAGATTGCTAAGTGACAAAGGGAGAAGAAATAAAACCCTGAAGCTGAAGTAGCCGTTGCTCTGAGCTTCCGATCGTGGTCGCAAAGCAAATATAGGAAATGTGACAATAGCGTTGCTGTTGCTTAAGTAAATTAATAACGCATCCCTGTGTTTGTGTAATATCGCTGCGTGATTGTCATGCGATATATCGATTATCGCAATAGCATGGTATCGCGTTATTATCGTTATCGTGGGCCACATATCGCGTAATGTATCGTGAGATACCCTGCGATTCCCACCCCTACTGCTCACTATTAAGCAGGTGGTCTTAATTTTATGGCTGATCACGAGGGGGACCTGCTCACTATTAGGCAGGTGGTCTTAATGTTCTGGCTGATCATGAGGGGACCTGCCTAAGACTTGTACTATAGATTAATTCACTCGTGTAAAGTTTACTGAACCTGGTTTCCTTTGACGTGAGCTGTAGAGAACTATGTTCCGTGTCTGGGAACACGTTCGGGAAGGAGGCAGAGCGGCTTGTAGCTGAGCTCGTGCCCCTTTCTGGTCGTTAAAGGATGTAAAACGCATTTCCTCAGATGATCTCTCCGACAGTCTGTTGAGATCAAAGGCCTTTAGAGCCGGTGCGAGTGTGTTTACAAAGAGGACCTCTCCAAAGGCCGCCCGCTGCCCTGCCTGACCAAAAACAATGAAATAAAAAGGAAGAAGCTTTTGCACTCTCTGCCTGGGCTTTTCTCCAGATCCCCACAGCACAACAAAACCATGTGTTTCACAGTATTTATCTTCAAACATCAAACACTGCATCTCTTGTAATAAAACATTATTTGTCTCTACAGCTTCACACCTACTGAGCTATTGGAAATGCCACTGCGTTTGATTCAACTCCATGTCCTGCACACATACGCTTCTTTCACAGATCTGCTACATGCCCAGTAGTATCAAGGCTGCTCTTCTAATTTGTATTTTAGGATGCACCCATCTCTGCTACAGACACACAGCTTGTATTATATTGTAGCGAACTTGAGGGAACCAAGGCCACTACGAGTGAAGCTCGAACACAAGGATGCAAATTGGACAGCGTCCTTTATTTTACCAGCCTTGAACAAGACTTAAAGGAACCCGTGCGCCCTCTTGTTTCAGAGCAGCACATAACACAACCCCTGGTGAGCTTAATCTGCTCAGTGCGGCCGAGCCACCATCCCAGCATGTCTGCTCTTCTTGTTCATGGTGACCGAGCCACACTGAGCAGACAAGCCCACATGTACACAAACACACACACCATAAAACCCTCCCACACAGCCCAGCACAATCTTCCCCGCTAAACATTTCCCCACAACACGAAACCCCAACACAAACACAGCCCCTCCCACGATGCTCTGCGTGCCCACTCCTGCAGAGGCAGCCAATGAGGGCAAACCCCAAGCCCAAAGTCACCACAATATTGTGATTTTTTGGGAAAGAATGGGCACTTCACACAAGAGTCTAGTGCTCGAATTCGGGATGAGGCCTGCTTCCAGTTTATTTACCAGCCCTGAAAAGTGCTTCAGAACCAGTGCGCCCTCTCTAGGAGAGTTCGCACACAGCACAAACAAACCAACATGGCCGAACCACCCTTAAGCCGCCTTTCTCTTTAATAACCACGCTGGGGGTGGTTCGGCCCATTTCCCCAAAACCCACACACAATAACACAATCCCTTAATTTACTGTAACTATAACCAACACATTCCCAGTAACAGTAACAAACACGCAACTCCCTGAATTCTTTCGCTCTCCCATGATCCTCTGCAACACTCAAGCAGTTCCTTTACATTTTCTTCATAGAAAAGCTCATTAACTAAATGGCAAGAAACTGTGTACAAAATCTAACAATATGTCACTTTAGTCCATGGGTCGGCAAACTTTACTTCAACTAAAGATAGATTGTCTGGAGCCACAAACCATAACACAGCTTATAAACTTTTTATTTTACCCGTTACAGAAGTGCAGTGTGCATGTGTAGGCCTTCTTTGAAATAAATTAAACGCTGCACACCTTTTTGAATCCTAACTGTATTTGTACAAAATTAAATTCAAACGTAGCCCACTTTAATATAAAAAACATTGTTGAAACTTAGCAGTTTAAAAAAGAAGTAAACATAAAATTAGTTTTACTTACTTTTTGTTTGTTGCCATTTTTAATGGTGCTCTCCTTGACGGTTTTTGCAGAGAAAGGCATTTCTTTAATTTTAAGAACTAGTCCTGTTTTGAATTTGGAGAATAGATACTCTGATATTTTAATGAACGATTCTTTAATGTATTTTTCTGTCTGCGAACAACATCTCCTCCTTACGATCTCATGAGCCACAAAACTAGCAGCTGTAGTTCAGTTGGTTTTGAAAGTGTTTGCTTCGTTATAATTACTGTTACTCAATCTTTAGTTGGTACTTTTCAGAAATTGCTGAGGGCTTGTTTTAAAAATGTCTTTTAACATTGTTGTTGCTCATTTTTCGCCACATATCACGCAAACATAAGCAGCGTAGTTGCAGTGAAGGTAAAGAAGTCTGTCCATGCAGAATTAAACTATTTTTTGGGATGTATTCATGATTACATTACTGCGGGACTCGCACACTCAGGAAGCCACCTGCAGGAAAAGGCGAGGGCTATAGACATGGATGTGACACATATTTTAATTCAGGAGTCCCCAACCACCGGTCATACAAAAAATTTAGCTATGATCTCAATTCGTAGCATCTAAGAATGTTAGAGACTCAACTTTGCTGGTATTCTGGATGAAAATCATGGCAGAAAACTCTGAGTTCACCACAACAGCACTAAACACTTATTCTGAAGGGAATGTTTACATGTTACCATAGCGACCAGAGCACGTTAGGGACGTTACTCTAAATGTTGCCGCATTTTGCATTTTACTTTATTTACGCTGCTAATAAAGTTACATAATTACACAATGTTAAAGTATCACCTCAAATTCCAAGATAACTAACAAAATAAACAAAAATAAAATATATAATTAAAAGTTAAATTAATAAATATTGCTCCGGAGCTGTGGGTTGCCGACCCCTGCTTTAGTCCATTAACATTGGCATCAAGCACGTTTAGGTTATAATTTTAATTATATCCCATATTACAAAAGTAATAATGAGTCTTAATTGGAGGAGCTTAATAAATGTAAAATCTAATTTAGCAAAACCTGGAGATTAGCAACCTAGCTAATTTTAGGAAAGTGTCAGTGTGAAAAAGAATAAAATGTTATTATTTTATTTGATAATAGTGTAGCACAGTGGTGCAGTGGTTTTCAATGTGTCCTCACAGTAAGAAGGTCCTGGGTTCGATCCCCGGGTCCCTGTGTTTGTGTGGGTTTCCTCCGGGTTCCCCAGTTTCCTCCCACAGTCCGAGGTCTTGTGGTTTAGGTTGACCATAGGTGTAAATGTGACCTCCCGGCCAGAGTTCTGATCCATAGTCGGCTTCACCGGGACCTTATACAGTAGGTGGTTTGGAAAATGGATGAACAAATGAAATTCCTTCAAAATTCTGAAACAAATTTGATTGGCTTTATACTTGTACACTGCACAATGACAATGAAGCAAAAAAAAATAATAGTCTAATCTGATCAAATCAATTTCTATTACAAAATTCACTTGCTATTTCCTCTTGTTTTTGTCAGTTTGATTTGGTTCATATTTTTGTGCTCTGTTAAGGTGAATACGAGTTTATTCTGACAAATTCTAAAGTGGGACGGTAAAGAAAAAGCAACCTTGATCCTAGTTCAACTAGAAAATTGCTCAGAAATGTGATGGGCGCTTAAAAATGAGACCGACAGTTATAAACATGAGTGACAATAAAGAACAAGAGGGACACTACAGCTGTAAAGGACACGGAAAAAACGCTCAAAATCGTGAGGGGCACTCATAAATGGTAAACATCGGGAGAGACTTTCTACTACTAACTAATTAGGGTCTCAAGAACATAAAGGACACTCAAATTTGGGAGGAAAACCAAACACAGGAGTACTAAAGCATGGGACATACTCTGATAACTAAATACTGTAAAACAAGACATCAATATAGAATTAGTTTTTCTGAAGCTGTGTTTGCAGTATTTAGTATTTAGTATGGAGTCCTAACTTTTTACTGATTCTTATTAGTTTTTGTAGAAATAGTTAGTTATAAAGAAGAACGTTTGTTAGTCTGGGACATGTAGTTACTGACCAAGGTTGAAGAGATGAGTCTTGAGTCATCGTTTGAAGACAGAAATAGACTCTGAGGTTCTAACAGTCAGGAGAAGCTCATTCCAGCAGTTGAGTCTTGAGATGATAGGAAACTGAATGAGCATCTGAGCAGCATCACTGGTGAGGAATGAGCAGATGTTTCTGCCAGATCGGGAGAGTTCAGTTATGTGGAATAAAAATATGAGCTCCTCATCTAATGCAACACCTACTTCTTTTGAGCTAATCTGTGGTGATCAGCCGAAGGCTAAAGTGGGGGTTGGACTAAGATTAGTCTGACAAAACGAGATCTTCCGTTTAATTTCATGGCCTCATTTCAATTTCCCTCAATCGATAGTAGTGTGTATCTGTTCTGAGCTTTTACAAGGTGAAAGTCCTCATTGTATCCATGCAAATTATATACATAAAAAGATCCCACCTGCATGAGTCTCAATGGTTGCTTTCATGGTTGCAATTTAAGGCCAATCTCAGATCAAATTAAACATTTAATGGACATTTTGTCTCCAATGGTGCGTTGAATTTAGCCCAGTGCTTTGTGGAAAGTGATTGGACATCGACTCAGTGGTTTTCACACTCATTAATTTAGTAATGTAACTACCAAGCTGAGGAGAAGTGCTTGCTGAACTGCTTTGCAGATCTTTCTGAGCTTCTGATCTCCATTCCTGGATTCACATAGCCTCAGGCTCCGTAGACTGAGACCTGTTCATCGATCGTAGGCCTCAGGAGAATCACTGCATGATTGCGATCGCACACACTTAAGGCCTTTACTTAGCATGTTATCCTCCGTGGTTCAATACACAGATTTGTTTTTACCTGCCAACCGTACCAGGCGAAGTGTACCTGCGCTGGTGAAAATTCCTTAAAACCAATTAAACAGCTTACCGTCGAATTATGAACGTAATAAGTCAAAGATAAAAATGTATCTGAACATTGCCTGGATTAGATTAAAATAATTGACTGGATTTACATCTTGCTGGACTGGTTCTGGCTCGGTGTCTTCGTTATGAGCTCCAGAAATGACTACAGGCTTTTTGTACCAAAAAAATCCAATCGTAATTCTTGATGTAGCTGCCAACATGCTTTGATGTCAATCCATCACTCTGCTGGCAAGAACTGGAATGAATCATAGTAATAACAGTCATTGCGTATAAGCAGAAATGTCAAGATCATCAACAGCATTGGAAAACATCCTTGGAACAACAGATAACATCACATCAAATAGAATCATACTTATATTTTCTTGGTGTTGGGCTTTCACAAATGGGGCAAATGTCAAAGCACTGGCCCCATCATCAGGGCATTGTGAGCTCGAGCCCCTGTGGTGCTGCAAACATCCACAACTGGCCTCCATCTCTCAAAAGAACGGCCCCATGAGTGATGCAACTGCCGGGTAAGAGGGTTTTGTAATTCCACACTTAAAGAAAAACCCAACCATGTGAGATTAAACTAAAACACACACACACACACACACACACACACACACACACACACCACAATTCTTAGAGTACTGTTAATCAACACCACATGGTTGGAGTACTGTTAATCAACACCACAGGGTTAGAGTATTGTTAATCAGCACCACAGGGTTAGAGTACTGTTAATCAACACCACATGGGTGAAGTACTGTTAATCAACACCACATGGTTGGAGTACTGTTAATCAACACCACATGGTTGGAGTACTGTTAATCAACACCACAGGGTTGGAGTACTGTTAATCAACACCACATGGTTGGAGTACTGTTAATCAACACCACAGGGTTGGAGTACTGTTAATAAACACCACAGGGTTAGAGTACTGTTAATCAACACCACAGGGTTAGAGCACTGTTAATCAACACCACCGGGTTAGAGTACTGTTAATCAACACCACAGGGTTAGAGTACTGTTAATCAACACCACAGGGTTAGAGCACTGTTCATCAACACCACAGGGTTAGAGCACTGTTAATCAACACCACATGGTTAGAGTACTGTTAATCAACACCACAGGGTTAGAGTACTGTTAATCAACACAACAGGGTTAGAGTACTGTTAATGAACACCACCGGGTTAGAGTACTGTTAATCAGCACCACAGGATTAGAGTACTGTTAATCAGCACCACAGGATTAGAGTACTGTTAATCAACACCACAGGGTTAGAGTACTGTTAATCAACACCACAGGGTTAGAGCACTGTTAATCAACACCACAGAGTTAGAGTACTGTTAATGAACACCACCGGGTTAGAGTACTGTTAATCAACACCTCAGGGTTAGAGTACTGTTAATCAACACCACAGGGTTGGAGTACTGTTAATCAACACCACAGGGTTAGAGTACTGTTAATCAGCACCACAGGGTTAGAGTACTGTTAATCAACACCACAGGGTTGGAGTACTGTTAATCAACACCACAAGGTTAGAGTACTGTTAATCAACACCACAGGGTTAGAGTACTGTTAATCAGCACCACAGGGTTAGAGTACTGTTAATCAACAC
>JBBIGC010000033.1:10366567-10382303 GCA_037576955.1 Lepidarchus adonis
TGGCTTTTAGAACATTGATGGAACAGAGTGGATTATTTTGCGACGGCTGCGTCTCTGTGCGTCTCTCACAACCAGCGTGAGTACACACACACACACACACACACACACACATCGCTGGAGAGCTTCTTTAAAAAGGAGGAAAGTGGGAATCGCCAATATCTAGCATTTGCTGAACTGTCCTCAACAATAATTTAGAACCGAGACGAAAGAGTATTGCTGCATAATTTGTACAGTTTTTTTGGTGGTGGTGGTGGTGGTGGTGGTGGTAGTTTTCCTTCCACAGCTCAATGAAATGAATAGGAATAGGAACAAAAAAAACCTCTAAATGTCTTCCAAACTCCTGTACTGTGATACCTGTAAACACACACACACACACCTCATCACACCCTCCACATCGGGGCTTCTCACTGTCACCGTAGTGACGGCCACAGTAGAGCTGGCCCTTCTTCCAGAAGTAGATCATGTCCACCAGCAGCTCCTTGCAGGTGCAGCAGACGAAGCAGCGTGGGTGCCACAGTTTATCATAGCCAGCACGTTCTGCGAACACTGCCGGGTCGCCTCGCTGCATTACCTTCTGACAGTGCTGGCATGCCTGCAGAAACAAGAGCCAGCTCATCAAACACAGTCACAGAAACAAGAGAAAGATCAAGAACCATTTTCCCAGCATCTCAGAGCAGAGCTGCAGCAAAAGGAAAGTGCAGCGGTGGCTTGACTATGACTTTACCCCTGGAACTGAAAGGTTGCTGGTTCAAGTCCTGGCCCAGGCATCACTGAGGTAACTGAGCAAAGAACCACCCTGCTACAGTGCTCCCGTGTGCTGCTGAGAGCTTCTCATTGCTCCACATGTGAAGGGTGATGGGTTAAATGCAGAGCATACATTTCTGTGGTGCACAGTTTGTGTGATTTCACTTCACTACTAAATAATGAAGATCATCTGTTGCCCCAGTAATGCAGATTATACTTTGGTGCAGTGCAAAATAGTGATTCAATTCTTAAAAACACTAACGGCCAATGTGAAAAGGTCTGATCAGGCCTGAACAGAGCAGAGGATCTAATCTGGGCTGAAGGAACTTTCTCCCCAAAATTTGCCTCATTTATCTGGCACAACGGCTAGAAAGCTGAAATGTGCCAGAGCACAAATGATAGAGCTTCAACTTGGTAGTAAGCAGCAATTAAAGAGTATATACGCTTGAAGGGCTTAATGTTCATTCCAGCCACAGAGGAGCTGACTCATTCTGGCCACAACATAACGTTCATCTGGAACTCTTTGGGAAAAGAGAGCAAAACTTTTAATCAGCATAGATGAGTGACATACACTGGACATTAAATGGCTCCATCTAGCGGTGAGAATCAGGTATTGCCACCTAATTTCTAACTTTTTCTTCTTTTTTTTTAACAGAAAATTAATTATGTTGCACTTTTCATAAACTGTAATGCTCCCGAATGTCCAGCACTCAAAACCAGGTCCTGAACTACTTCCTTGACTTTGCTTTTGGGTGAGCGGTCACTTACATAACTTCCAGCAGGATCGCTCCTTACAGCACCCGGACCAGCCGGTATGCCAGCCTTGCCTACAGCAGCCTTTTCTCCTGGTACTCCCGGACCTCCAGCAGCTCCAGACCCCAGGCCCTGAGGGCCCCTTCCTCCAGCAGGGCCAGCCAGGGTGCCCATCTCCTCTGGGAGAGCGAGATCTCCCATCCCCAAAGCCTCATCTTTGTACTGGCGGACATACTGCTCCATCTGTTTGACCTCGGCCGGTGTGAGCTCATGGCATCTGGCCGGGTCTTGGTCGTGCTCTGGAAGCTGCTTGGCCATCTGTTTCTTGCGGTAGTCTGCCCCCTGTGTGCCCGCAATAGGCCTCTGCTCTGGTGGGAGCAACTCCATGTAACGCAGAGCCTAAATAAAACAAAGAAGAGGCAAATTTGAGAGAAAGTTTGGCATTACGGTCAATGTTATGTTCTGAGTTTGAGGCTCAAAAATAATTATATAATAATGGACCACATATGAGAATGACTCACATCTGATTTGAATAGTTTTCCCTATGAATCACATTTAAGGCATTTAAATTATTTTTTTATGTATTTACTTTACAACTTTACTGTATGTCAATGAAGTGTATATTTATAAAATACAATTAAGTTGATCCATAAAATGGTTGAAATCATTTTCACAAATCATTATACTCTGATCAGTTAATCAAAGGTTTATGTGAAGTAATATCGGAGATTTTTGTTTTTATTTGATGCTGGAAAATATCTTTTCAGGGGTTTTTTTGGAAATGTAGTTTGCACTTTTTTGGGACCAAATTCATTAACACAAATCACAAAGGGCTTGATAGTTTGCTCATTAAATGGATTTTAGGGAGGGGGATACTATGCAGTTGAGTCTCCAGGACATGTAAAGAGGACCATGGGGCCAGTAAATGGAATATAACGGTGACATCTAGAGGATAAATTAAGTATTGTAACCATCCTTTTGCACAGTCATGGCCAAAAGTTTTGAGGACAGATATTGGTTTTCACAAAGTTTGCTGCTTCAGTTTTTATGATGGCAATTTGCATGTATTTTAGAATGTTATGAAGAGTTGCAAATTGCAAAGTCCTTCTTTGCCATGAAAACTAACTGATGAAATGAGTTCCCAAAAACATTTCCACTGCATTTCAGCCACAATAGGACCTGCTGAGATCATTTAAGTAATCTTCTCGTTAACACAGGTAAGAGCACAAGGCTGGAGACCATTCAGTTACGCTGAATGAGTTAAAAGGACGACGGTGCTTGAAATCGTTGTTCTTCCTCTGTTAACCATGGTTACCTGCAAGGAACACATGTGTTGCATAAAAAGGGCTTCACATGCTGGATATTGCTGCTACTAAGATTGCACCAAAATCAACAATTTATCAGATCATCAAGAACTTCCAGGAAAGAGATTTCAGTTGTTGTGAAGAAGGCTTCAAGATGCCCAAGATAGTCCAGCAAGTGCCAGGACGTCTCCAAAAGATGACTCAGTTGTGGGATGGGGTGCCACCAGAGCAGAGATTGCTCAGGAATGACAGCAGGCAGGTGGGAGACTTTTGGAGGATGGCCTGGTGTCAAGAACGGCAGCAAAGAAGCCACTTCTCTCCAAGAAAAACATCAGGAACAGGCTGATATTCTGCAGAAAGTACAGGGAGCTGAGGACGGGTGAAGTCATTTTCTCTGATGAAGGACCTTTCAGATTGTTTGGGGCATCTGGAAAAATGATTGTCTGGATAAAAAAAGGTGAACGCTACCATGAGTCCCGTATCATGCCAACAGTAAAGAATCCTGAGACCATTAATGTGTGGGGCTGCTTCTCATCCAAGGGAGTGGGCTCACTCACAATTTTGCCTAAGAACACAGCCATGAATAAAGAATGGTACCAAAACATCCTCCGACAGCAACTTTATCCAACACTCCAAGAACAATTTGGTGAAGAACAATGCCTTTTCCAGCATGATGGAGCACCGTGCCATAAGGCCAAAGTGATAACTAAGTGGCTCGGGGAACAAAACATATAAGTCCATGGCCAGGAACCTCCCCAGACCAATTCTGACAAAGTCCAAGCATTATTAAGAAAGCGAAGAAGGTCTGCTATCAGTCAGGATCTGGTCCAGAAGTTGGATGACAGTATGGCAGTGCGAATAACGGTCAATAAAAGCCTTTGTAATATATGAAACACTTGTAATAATACTTCAGTACATCACAGAAACAAGTGACACATAGATCTAAACACAGAAGCAGCAAACTTTGGTGCACACACTGATTTTCACATTCTCAAAAATTTTGGCCATGACTGTACTACATTTCTCAAATTAGTCCAGCCTAACACTCAGAGTAATTTGTGATGAGTCAACACTATGCAATATAGAAATCACTCTTTCAAGGTGTGATTTTGATATAAACAATACATTTTTCAACCATAGACAAAAATGTAAAAAGAAAGGAACTCACCAAACTCTGATTAACTCCGGGAGGAGCCCACTCGTAGGTGACCGCTTTGACCACATTTGTTTTGACTGGGATTGCAGCAGGAGTTACAGCAGCAGCCACAGTGGCAGAAATGGGGTGCACAGGGGTGGGTTTTGAAGGAGCAGGAGAGGCAGAAGGTGCACCATGAATTGAGGCAGGAGGAGGAGAGTGGGCAGAGGGTGCAGCAGGGATGGGGGCAGAGGGTGCAGCAGGGATGGGGGCAGAGGGGCCCACAGGGGTTGGAGTGATGGCAGGGCTGACTGAGGCTGCAGTAGCAGTTGCTGGGACGGAAACCGCAGTGCCAATCGCTGGGGCAGCGATGGATATGGTAACCTGATTGCCTCTGTAGGAAGGCACCCCATCTTTCTTCAGCTTGGCTATAAGCCCTGTGTACTTTGTGTCCTCAAATAGCCGGCCCACCTTCTGGTTCTCCTCAGTCTGCAGCTGCACATCGTGGTCCTCCAACCCGCACTTACAGTTTCGACAGATCTTCCTGTTGAGATTAAATGAGACCAGTTTAATGGCATAATCAACTGCACCTCTGGTAGAGTTCACAGTAGAACACACTTTTAGTCTGTGCTACCTCCTGGTTCTCCCCTTTAGTTATGCTGTCATAGGGAGTTTTGCTGGAGCTCCTGAAGTCAGACCACAATGTTCATCACTTTAGAGTTAGGGTTAGTTACCTGATCTCACCTAAGGAACTGCAAATGCCTCTTCAAACCGGATTCTTATTCTTATTTGTTCATGGTTTTTTTCTCTTTATCACTTTCCGGTGTCGACCAGAAGAGGATGGGTTCCCCTTCTGAGCCTTAGTTCCTTTCAATGTTTCTTCCTAAAATAAGGGAGTTTTTCCTTGCCTCTGTTGCCTTTGGCTCATTTGGGCTCAGACCCGGATTCCATAAACCCTGTAATTGGGTAACTCTGTGATTTGATTTGATTGGATACTTAGTACAGGACCAGCTTGGAAACATGCAAACCACTATTCGACATACTGAAGCAAATAATAGTTCACGGCCTGAAGGAGTTAAATGCAGCAAAACTTGACCCCCAACACTTCGCTGGTATATTACATCAGCGGCTTGGTTTGCGAGGCATGTAATAACATGAAGAAACAGCCAACAGGGCTATAAAAGTTTCACCTCTCAAATACACTATACACATTAAAAAGGCAGATATATAAATGTACCAGGTGTTACTGCTTACTTTTTCATACTCAATATGGCTTTAACTGCTTTAAAAAGTCAGGGCTCTTTTATGTGGTTGCTTTAACATGCCACTGTAGGCCTATTACATGGAGTCCTGCACTTTGTCAGAGAATGAATTCTTCTGACTGTGTATTTTGGGATCCCTGCTGGGGTTTAAAACTTGCCTGAACATGAAACTTAATAAAACCCCTCAAAAAAAACAATGCAAGAGGTTAGACTATGCAGTCTACTGCATCACCGTACACGTCTTTACATTTTAATGATCAGTTTAACAAGAGACTTCTTAATGTAAGGTAGCATAAAAATAAACATAAAGAATCTTTGCTAGTCTATTACTGCTATTCTTTAAATATTTTTATTGGTATTAAAAAATAAAGTTACAACTGTAATCAATAGATAATGTTGCATTGGGAAGACATTCAAGTGAAAGGACTTTAGAGAAATGATCACTGGAATCTCAGTGGTTTGTTTAATGAATAAGACACTTTGCCATTTATTTTAGAAACAAAATATAGCATAAATCAAAATATAAGCAGTATATTAATTCCTTCGAAATTTAAAATCCTCCAGAATATTTTAGGCTTGAATATGTAAAATGCCAAAAAATTAAGAATTTTTTTCTGAATGTAGGGAAAAGTTGACAAGAATGGGCCTTTGAACTGTAATTCCCATTGAGATCTCAGCTCCACTTCTTATTACAATATGGTCGTGACATTTCACCCATGATATGATATTATTTTGATCCAAAATACAAAAACAGACAGCACATTATGTATATAAATCGCTGTGACTGAGCTCCAGACTTCCCCTAATTTTGTACACTGTGGTGTAAAAGATCTTGTGGACTGCAGAAGCAATGTTATCAGAGTAACCTGTATTAACAAAAATAAAACCACATAAAATTCACTTATATTTTTTTAAACAATATTAAGTAAAGACACATAGCATCACTTTGATATAAAGTAGAGCCTGAAAATATTGTGATACTACACAGTGTCGATTTTTTCTCCCACTATTATTAATACTTCTATTGAACTTTTTGGATTGTAATTTGAGAAATGTAATTTATTCAGAAACTGTAATTTCCTCCTGTAGTATATTGCCCAAATATGGCTAATTTCTCTTTACACTGAGTTTGGTGATGGTGAGGATGGACTGGGAATTTGCATCTTAAATGGCTACATTTTATACAGTCTGGAGAACAGAAAAAGCTCAAATTCCAGTAAAAGGACAAACTTTCAAAGCATTTAATAACAAAGTCAATGTTGGTTCAGTCACAGAAGCTCAACAGGAAATGCATAATCACACTGTAGCTCCGGAAAAAAGAAAAAATGTGTAATCACTTCCTGTGACTGAATTACAGAAAAAACTCAGAAAAGAGTATCTTTGTGTTAGAATTCGCTACAAATCTTTCACAATTACTCCATGGTCAGTCGTCATAGCAAATCCCATGTGGTGAATAGTGAATAAGTTAATGAGTGAACGATTCAGGACACAGTGCCAGTCAAATGTTCCCAAACCTCACTCTCCACAGTACATGTCTAGAGCGGAGTGCAGGGGCACAGCTGGCATCCTAGCACCTGTAGAGTCTCCTTCAGGAAAATTAGTCAAGTGGAGCGAATAGCAAGGACAGTCCTACTGTGCAGTCGAACATTGTCTGTCCGTCTGGGGTTTTTTCACAAATAAAGAATACATTGTAGGTTGTTACAAAAAAAAAAAGAAAGAAGAAAAATGGGCAAACACTGCATGCGTCTGAACAGGCGCGAATGACAAAACTTGCTTTTGTACCAAAACTACAAAATAATAAATATATAGTGGAATGTTAGTTAAATGTCATAAGATTTTATTCCAGGTCATTTGGACCATTTCTCTTTTTTATTACCGTATTTACCCAACAATAGATCGGCCCACGTTATAGGCCCCATTCTATAAGCCACAGAAAACATTCATTTATGTTTAAAAACTCTAAGATAAGCCTCATGTTATTAGCTGCAGTGTTACTGAATTTACTGATCTGAAGTAGAAGCATCTAATATGACCCCTGGAGACCTTTGCAGCTCTGTACGGATAGTGACATTATACCATAGTTGAGCATAAATAATTAAATTGATCAAATTTGGAACTGCAACGCAAGAACTACGCTGCAGATTTTAAGTTCCAGGATGTTGCTTTCGCAAAGACGAACATGTCTGACATCAGTGACAGCAAAGCAGCGCAGGTTGCAATTTACGGATCTGATTTTGCACTGCACTGTTTTGTAGTACCCCCACCCCCAAGTCATTCTAATGAAATTTAAAAACTTTCCCAGCCAGAAATAAACTTTTTTTCCTTTCATTTCTGTTAAATTGAGCTTTTTCCAGCTTGTTTTATGCACTAGGATGTAATGTAATGTAGCAAAGGCTTGAAAAGGTTTAAGAGTGACTGGATGCAGCTGCGGTGATTAAGTGCAGAACATTGTCACTGATCTGATGTTTGCTTTGTGTTGCTTTTCCAACTGATAAAGTACATTTAAATTGAACTAATCATTTGGGGATGTCGTCTTTTTGTACTGAATTATACTTTTAGCATGTGTTTTCATGTTTTTAGATAGGCCGACCCATTTAAACAAGTCGCACCCAACACCAGGTTTGCAAAAATCAATGTTTAAGCTGCGGCCTGTCGTTGGAGAATCACAGTAATGAGTCCAATTTAACAAGAGACAGTTTTAGAACAGTGTAATTAAAAGCAACAGCAAAAAAGATGAGGATATGGACTGACTGCGTGAGAAGTCAATGAATGTGAAACACTTTCTCCTTTAGAATAAAACTAAATTAAACAAAACAGTCACCAAGCAAGCAGAGGGGTGTAGTGTAGTGTCCAGTGAACAGTTCTATACAAACCTCCAGAAGTGGAGCTCAAAACCCTCACACCTATCCTTGCATTTCAGACAAGCTGCCCCAGCTCCTATCTCGTGGCCAAGGGTCATCTGCCAACACAAGAACATCATCGTTAAACACAAATCCACATTTAAAGGCCTTAAATCCTGTATAAGCTGCTTTTTATGATTAACACCCATTTCTACTGTGAAAGTAGAGCAAATCTCTGGAATTCAGAGCAATCTGTTAATAAGAAGAGGGCGCTTGACTGCAATCATCTGGAAAACGGAACAAGAGGAAATATTTTAATTTATTCGATTTTGATTTACTTCTCTGTCTGTCTTTCTTCAGTCAGACATTTTACATTCTTGATATTCATGGTATTTCAGTTATTTTCACTGCTGTCAAAACAGTTCAGTGCTTCCAAAATCTCCCACATTATCGCTCATCGTTTGCACAGCAAACAATCCCAGCTAGAGGACGGCTATATAAGGCCAAGTATTTGAGGGTGAGAAGAAAGCCTTTAAGGCTCCAACATGCTTCTCTTGCTTTCAAGTTTCTTCTATTCGTCCACTCAAAAAGGGGATTCATAGAAATAACGACGCAGTCCCACCTTGTGCTTGACTTATTTGGCTTCCGCTTGGGTTTTAAGGACCAGGACCTTCTCACTGATGTTTAGACTTGCACTAATTCTGAAATTATGTGTAAATATTACACAAATGCCATAAATCATATTAGCATACCAGTTGCCCTCAGATAACTGCTTTGGCCTCAATCAGTCCTTACATTAAATCAGGTTCAGCTGGAGTTTCATACACCCATGCTATGGACGGAGGCCTGGAGAGGAGAACCAAACCAGGGTTCTTCTAACCGGCTCACAACATATCAATGACTTTATCTTTTCTTTTGTTCTTTGGTGCACAATAAGTATTATTCTTGGGAATTATGTCCACTTGGGCTTTTAGGACCAGGGCCTTTTCACTAATTTTTGTTTGTGTTATAAATGATATAGTTGTGTATCACACAAATGACGGAAATCATATTTACTGGTAAAATGAAAGGTGAACAGGGTCTAAACCTTGACAAGTACGACAAAATACTAGTACTGCACATTCCCTGCACTAAAGTAACATGACATATTATCAATACTGTGTCACAGCGGCAATGTTATTTAGATCAGATGTGATGTGAACACAATACACAATGGGGGAAAACAATGGGCTCATTTTGACAATTTGCAAATACAATAATTAAGGCAGAACTATATATTGGACAGTGATATTGCAGAGTCACATGGCATGCATTTTCTGTTGCCAGGCAACTTGACCATAGTTATCGTTTTCGTGATAAATTGTGGCCACAGTATGATTTTCTGAGCATTTCGTTATTATCCTTAGTTTTGCTTAAGTGAAATTATTGTCTGAGAAACACAGAATAAAATCAATTGTACTAATTCCACAATTGGTTTTCTTAAAACATACTGGAAAATCTCAATAATCATGATAGGATTTTTTTTTGCCATATAAGCCACCACTTACCCCCCCCCCCCTCCCCCTCACCTCTGAAAATATGAAATACTATACCTCACATAGGTTCTGTGTCTTATCTACGCTACTGTGTGATGGTGGCAGTGCGTCAGCACTGCACATTGTCCAAGAAGCCATCACATTCATCACTGTAAAGTAAACCTCAGCGAACGGTTTACTTCACATCATCGCCTCTTGAGCTTTTCCATCTTTTACGCCGTAGTACCAGTGATGACATCTCACTCCGCAAAAGTAAACTCAGACCCTGGGACCAGCCAGCAATGCACTGAGTCAGTGTAGAGACCAGATTTAACATGGTGATGGGGAAACTACAAGACTGTACGGAATTACATTACTGGAATATAAAACTAGTGTCAACTGCCATTACTCCAAACAATGGCACTGTTTCTATTTGCCAGAAAAGTCAGTGAGGTGATTCAGAAATGCAGGATTAGGCCAAACCAAACACACTTTTCATACAAAAATGTCTCACAGCGTAGTCATGCAGAAACAGGCTGAAAATGAAATGAAGCCTAATTATTTTAGGGTCCAGTGGGTGGAGGGTTTGAATTTGTAAGGCAACAGGGTGATCTTTAATGAGGTCTGATGCAGACTGATTGGATTCTCCCTAAACTTTTACGGGCCCGCGCCTCCGAGCTTGCACTTTCTACCTCCGTGTTTTGACATAATTTATTCCCTAAAAAGGTATGAAATGGCTTAAAACAAACCTCTGATTTCTGAAAATATGAGTGTAACATGTGTAATTACTCATTTCTGTCGCAATATCTGAGGGATATTGACGGATATTAAGCGGCTCTGTTTAAACTTATCGCTGCATTTGGTGCTAAACCACTCCCTATATATACACACATCTAAGAACATTATACTTAAAAGCTTTTTTTTCCAACCAAACATTAATATAAGTATAACTGTAAATAACAGTAACACAATAAACACTGACTTTGTGTTGATGTGTTGGCTTCACCATCACCAGGCCTCTCCTCATGGACGCCCAGTGTTACTTGTAGTTGCCATTAAATCTCTGGATTGGCCTCAATCAGTCTTTCATTATATTAAATCAGGTTCATTCAATGGCTGGAGATCTGGAACCAGACCTGTGTTCTTCTAACCAGCTCACAATATATCAATGACTTTTACAAATCTTTTTACAAAGTGTTATTAGGACTGATAATAGTAATAATTGAGAAAAACTATATATTGTGATACTATAAAACCATTATATTTTCATAGATTATTATTTTAATGTAACTACTAAAACCCTAAAGTGAGTGGAATAATGAATTCCAATAGTCAACTTGGTATTAAATGAAATTATGTAGAAAAAGCTCTCATTCTGTCATTAAAACTATCCTGATCTTAAAGGGAAAAATAAGCTGTTTAGCTACTTAATATGGATGTCACATGATGAAACAGAAGACTATATGAAGCTGGCTGGAGTGACACCTGGACTGTTACTCTGAGAAAAGTGACGCATGCGTGTTGAGGGTCCTGTTAAGAAGTTAAAATATTAGTCGACAGGGAGACTGAAATGAAGGCAAATGTACTTCTGCAATCTATTCATTCAGTCACAGCAGCAGCTTGGAGAACCTGGAAAACCTCACCTTTCTGCGCGCGCGCGAGGGCGTTTCCACCTTCGATATAAGAGGCACGTCACACAAAACTCACCTTTTTCACCTCCTTTTCGATATCCATTGTGGTCTTTTCCCCGTAAAAGTCCTGCTTCCACCGCTGATAGTAGAGGAATGCTGTCGTGTAGAGGCCGGTAAAGTGAACTCCTAACCGCGCCCTCCCTTCTCTTCGCTCCCCTACTTTCAGTCTCTCAGCTCATTGTTCCTTCTTCCTCTGTCTTCCAACGTGCAGCGCTCAACCAATAAAATCCACCCACGGTCTTCAGCTGACCAATCAGAAGCAAGAAAGGTACTCCTCGATTTTTCATGGCTTCAAGCGATGTGAACGCGAGACTTTTTAACGTATTTATTTATGTATTTTTTTATTGATTGAAATTATATATTTTTTAAATAAACGCTCATTTTAACACTTTATTCTCTTTATTTATTATAATTATTATTTTAAAAATATTATTTCTTTTAATTTACCATTTCCCTCTACTGTTGTAACACTGCTTGATCAACGGTACTGAGGTAATCTGTGGGGTGCTAAAGTGTTCAAGTATTTTTGTTGTAATTTATTATTGTGGATGTGTGAAAATAGAAATTAAAGGTGGGGTCGAAGGTAAAGGTCTCTCTCTCTAGGTGATAGGAACCAGACGTCTGTCTGAAGTTTCTAACGCCTCTAGTGGTTACATATATGCTGCCTGATGTCTGAGACATTGCAGCATTACATATAAAAAGTCAGAAGACGTGAAGTCTCACTGGTTCTTTAGATCGTAAATACAATGGCAATATTTAGTTGATGCCTGGTTCCCATTACCAACACCAGACTCTGCTTCACTATAGCTACACTATAACATATGAAACCACTGCATGATTGCGATTGCATCTCTGTGATTGAGTAACATAGACAAATAAAGTGACAGTGGAATTGCCCTTTCATGTAGTGCAGTTGTCATTATTCACATACACAAGTGTCCAGCATTGCAAAACGTTAGATGTTTTAGTCTCACTGAACACGGTGAACACTAAACCTGGGCAGCTAAAATTAACGGCATGAGCTACAGTGAGAAATCAGCTTAAAGTCCTTGTTTGAACTTTACTCTACACAGTCATGACTCAGACAAAGTCAAATACAGGTGCATTGAACACTGGGTGTGTTTCCCAGCCTTATCTGTGCACGAGCCATCCTCCTGCTGTCTGAACCAAGATAAATTCAGCACTGTGGTCCAGTTCTGTCTGTAGGATCATGCAAACAGCAACTACCACCAACAGAAATGAAAGGTGCAATCATACAGTTAGAATTAGAATCGTTTACACTTTCTGAATGAAAAAGGCTGTAATTGTAAAGGAACTGGGCCCTGATTGGCCGCCCATATTGTAGCTCATTCAGAAAGCAGAAAAATCTGAACTGTAAGACTCAGAATATACATTTAACAGTGTTTATTTGCTTTCCCCCATCAATCTGACAGGTTCTTTAATAAAGGAACAGTTTTGGGTAGAACCCTACCTCAAAGTAAAGGTTGAACCCAGCACCTTCTTACTGTGAGGCGACAGCGATAACCACAGCTCATATACTGTTTATACTGTATATTTGGTGTGGGCCAAAATATCGATATGGCAATATATCACCCATCCTTGCTCATGCAATATGATAATCGATACGCCGACAGTAATATCAATATTTAATCAATAAACCTTCGCCGCCTATTTGACTCACCAGCTTCGCTACTTCTTCTCTCCTTTGGGTGGCGCTGCTCGACTGAGTGCAGGAGAACATTGACGGAACGGAGTGCGGATTATTTTGTGTCTGCCGTATCTCTGTGCATCTTTTTCCATCACTTATTTCACAGCGATTGGATGACACTACCAGAACACACATCGCTTAAGAGCTTCTTTAAAAACGGGGAGACTCAGTAATCCAGGTGTGTGTCCTCCCCAATACCTAGCGTTTGCTGAACTGTCCTCAATAATAATTTAGATCAGAGACAAAGCGTCAGTGTCGTGCGATATATCGATTATCGCAGTATCACGATATTATCTGAAGCTGAAGTAACGGTTTCTCTGCGCTTCTGACCATTGTTGCAAAGCAAATATGGGGAAGTTGACAATAGCATTGTTGTTGCTTTTGTAAGCTAATAACGCAGCCCTGTGTTTCTCTGCTATATAGCGACGTCATTGTCGTGCGATATATCGATGTATCGATTCTATTGTATCGTGAGATACCCTGCGATTCCCACCCCTACTGTATATACAAACATATGTATCTATTTTTGTGATATGTGTACTTAAATACAGATTAGAGATGAAATATAAATATTTTTTGTACAGAACTATGTACGTATGTCCAGCTAAATATACAGAGAAGGTAAATGACTGACAAAGTATGATCATGACCAGTCCTGCTTAAGCCTGAGCAGTAAAGAAGCATAGCATGATGGTAGAAATCTTATGGACACACTTATGAAATCTTTGGAATCATGAGCATAGTCCAGTCCGGCCTGAAAAAAGAATATAATATACCTGGAGTTTCAGGTAAATGGAAAACCACAGACCTTTGTTTGCTTCTAACTCACTGTAGGGTGTGGGAAATTCAGCAGAAGGGCCTATCAGCTCGGTTTGATACCCAAGGCCACAATAACACTGCTGAAATATAAAAGTCTAGTTCCACACTGAATCTCTCTACTCCAGCAACATGAGAGGGATATTGATTTTGGCAGCTGTATTTGCAGCTGTTTTCGCCAAGGAGACCTTCGTGGGGTAGGATTTCTCATCTTTTCTTTTACACACTTTGAGACCAGCATCACTAACCTTAATATTACCTCAGGAATTTCTGTTAAATGCTTAAAGAAATGTTCAGTAAATGAGGTCAGATTAGGACACTGGGCCGTTCACTGGAGCATTGTAGCATTGTAGCATTGTAGCATTGTAGCATTGTAGCATTACTATAGACTTACAGGTTGAAATTGAAACGTCTCCAGTGTCCACTGGACACAAGGTTGCTGACATTGATGTATTTCTGACAGTCACCAGGTCCTAAGGATCACAGCAGTAAATGAGGTTCAGATCAACCTCCTGAAGGAACTGGCAGAGCTGGAGCATCTTCAGGTCAAGTTAGAAATATTTTTACTACATTTTTATGTGAGGACAGTAAGAATGTAGACACAACGGGTGCATACTCTAGTGAGCAGACTCAGAAAAGCTCATACTGGAAGATTAACTCTCTTACTAAATACAGGTCCTAGACTTATGACAGGGTTCCGTTCCTCAGTGTGCATCGATAGTCGAACTCCTTACATGAGCATCTACGTGTGTAATGCCTTGTAGCCATTCCTCTGTCAGTCCACTAGGGGGAGACATTCAGCAACATGAGGCTCTGTTTCCCCATTTTTCTGAGCGTTTTATTAAATGTACTTTTACTTTCACTTTTACACCTTTACAAAATGAGAAACGGGGGAGCAGCATAAACACAAATGTTCATAAGTCGAGTACGCCGTAAGTCGAGGACCCCCTGTATGTACTTAAGCCAGTTTTGAGGGAAAAAAACATGCAGCATCTATTCTCTGGGGGGTGCGCTTTTGTAGTTCCCCTCATCAGACACATTAAATCTGACCATTAGCAGATGAGATCAACGTGTATGAAAAAAATGTATGAAGAGGGAAATCGGCAAATTTTACTGGACATTCAGAACCAGAACTAGTCAGCACATTTTACCACAGACGAAACAATGTTAAGTTAAACCAAAAACTCCCCAAGTGAACATGCCATTTCTAGGATAAACTTATAAAACTTAAGCTTATAAAACATATTCTATGCATTATCTGTAGTTTGTGAAGCTTGCATTGGTGTATTCAGAACGTCCAGAAGGCCGAGTGATGTTTTGTCTCTTATCAAATTGGTTCTGCCTATTGAAAATCAAAATGTGGATTCCCCTGTCACTTTTTAATTACATTGGTAGTTAATCGGGCCTTCTGTCCAGTTCCTGAAAAGCCTGACCAATGGGAGAGCGTGTGTATGCCTAGATACCAAAGAAATTGGACAATTTTCCATTCTCCAGAGATAATAACCATCTAAATGACCGAACACATCTCTGTCACTACAAACATGCTTGAGTACCAGAGATTAAAAAGTATTTTCCATGTGCAGCTGGACTTTTGGATGGGGCCAGTCCATGAGTCTCTACCAGTAGATGTTCGAGTCCCATTCCATAGTCTGCAGGTTGTCAGGGCCTTCCTTGCGCACAACGAGATCCACTATGATATCATGATTGAGGACCTTCAGGTAGGATTATCTCACGCGTGTACAGAGCTGATGGTCTCCAGCCATCAGGAGTAATTCTACATTTTATTCTCTTAATCATTTGACTGACCACTGCTTGTCTTTACCACCAGGTTCTTCTGGATGAGGAACAGCAACAGATGATGAGATCTCGTGCTCTTCAACCCAGAACCACTGATTGTAAGCAGCAGACGCCGCCCCGCCCCCGCAGTTCCTCGCCAGACCACACGGGGGACTGGCAGGGGCGGACGGCG
>JBBIGC010000033.1:10382403-10396699 GCA_037576955.1 Lepidarchus adonis
TCAGCTCTCTGAAGGGGAGCTGCTCGTGGCTCAGAGCGTTAAGCAGCCCGCAGCTGCCGTGGGCAGGCGGGGTTCGTGGCTCGCCTAGACCATTCGCTGCTCCTCTCTCTGTGTGTGTGTGGGTGTGTGTTAAGGAAAGAAAGACACTTAATTTTTATTTTATTTTGGCATTTGATTTTCCCTCTTGGCCGCTTCGCAGCATCTGGGCTCGCTCTAAATATTCTGTGCTGGCCCTCAGCCAGCACATTACACTGATGAATATGACTACAGCACCTACCACACCCTGGACGAGGTCAGTAAAATGTGTTTACTACTATTTTTAAGATATTTGCAAAGACATTCCAGCGTATTGTACATATAAGTGACGAAGTGTAAAGGTTGACATGTCAGCATTGAGGTTTAATGGTTTCCTATAATTACTCTTTTTAGATCCACAGTTTCATGGACATGCTGGTTCAGGAGAACCCCAAACTTGTTAGCAAACTTGTGATCGGACAGAGTTACGAGGGTCGTCCTTTGAATGTTCTGAAAGTAAGTCAACTTTAAGTTCTAAAACTGTTCGATAAAGCAGATATGGATAGAACTGTGCCATACATTCCACAAAGGGATCTGAAGCAACAAATTCATCTTTTTATTTCTTCCCTGCTCGGCACATAGTTCAGCACTGGAGAAAACCTTCCTGGAATCTGGATCGACACTGGCATCCACTCCAGAGAATGGATCACCCAGGCCAGTGGAACCTGGTTCGCTAAGAAGGTTCCGTTTATACATTTCATCCACATGTTAATAAGCTTTAAATATTAACTTTATTTAACTCTTTATTACATAAATAATGGAATACACAGGAAAGGTGTTTTTCTATTATTTTTTGAATTGAAAATGAAATGATAAATGGAAAAAAGCATGACATTGGAACCAAAAAATAATTACAATGATAAAATGACATGCATGTATGTATATATGTGTGTGCATATTTATAAAGTTATAACAGCACTGCACACTGCACTTCCATTCTCACATACTGCTGTTGGAAGTTATTATATTTTAACATTTGATATGAAACCCATGAAGTTTAACAAAGTTCTAGTTACAAAAGTGAAATTGTAAATTCTCAAATGTTGAAATTATATATATAATAAATTATTATATATATTTATTTATATATATTTATATTTATATATAAAATCATTTTTAAATTTTTTGAGAAATATATATATATACATAATTTAACTCTGATAGCCTTTACTTCATATATATACAGTATATCATGAAGTGAAGGCTTTCGGAGTTAAATTATGTATATATATTTCTCTAAAATTTAAAAAAAGTCATACAGTAAATGTCTAAAAAGCTAAAAGTCTGCCTTGTTTAAGTCACTATGAAGTAAACAAATCTGAACTTAAATAAACTCAATTCTAAACCAAAGTAATGAATCATTTCTGATCTTTCAGAAAGTATCAGAAGTAAAAGTAACTATGGAATATTTATTATTCTGTAAGACATATTCTTGAAAATTGTAATGATTATAAAATATTATAAAAATCACTTTTCAAACATTTGTAAACTTAGATAAAATTATATAGTAAAGTACATTACAATTACTTACATCTTTGTATCTTGAGAAAAGAACCTAACAAAGCAAGTTTCCTAACAACCTTATGAATTTCTCTGCACTTTCCTGCACAGATTGTGACCAACTATGGACATGATACTGCTCTTACTGCCATCCTTGATAAGTATGACATTTTCCTGGAGATTGTGACCAACCCTGATGGATATGACTATACTCACAACTCAGTGAGTCTTAAACACTTCGAAACATCCTTTAGGACATCACGCATTAATACAATACAGCCACAGATGTGATGACTAAGAGACAAATGGTTTGAATGTCAAGTTTGCAACTTATTTGCAAAAATTCTTTATGATAAAAGCAATTAAACTAATGTATCTTTTGATCTTTCCATGCAATCAGAACCGCATGTGGCGCAAGACCAGGAAGCCCAGTCCCGACTCTACTTGTGTTGGAGTTGACCCCAACAGAAACTGGGGTACTGCTTTTGGAGGTACAGTATTTTAAATATAGCTTTCTAATAAACTATAATCAGAACCTACACGGCAGTGATGTAGGAGACCATGGTTACATGTTCTGAACTTTTTTCTAGGTGGTGGCTCCAGCGGGAACCCTTGCTCTGAGACCTACCGTGGACCTTACGTTAACTCTGAGTCTGAAATCAAGGCTATTGTGGACTTTGTAAAGTCTCACGGCAACCTCAAGGCCTTTTTGTCCATCCACAGCTACTCTCAGATGTTGCTGTATCCTTATGGTGACACAGGCACTCCTTGCAAGGATCAGGCAGAGCTGGTGAGAGCTGAAAGAAAAACTCCCATACTTGTGTCTAGAAGACCTTCACGCTCACTGAACACTCTTCTGCTATGTTTCCACAGGATGAGCTTGCTAAGAAGGCCATTACTGACTTGAAGAGTCTTTATGGCACTAGCTACACATATGGCAGCACCTTCGACACCATCTGTAAGTAAAATAGCTCGTAACGCTCCATAATATGTCTGGTATACACAGCGCTAAAACTAGCGCGCTGCAGCGGAAGGCGTACTTCATGTAGAGCAATAGCTGGAAAGAGTTTCTTTCTGGGAATTGTAGTTCAGTTGGTAGCACACTTGCCAAGTGAAAAAGGGAAACAGAAGTGAAGCCCTGAAACTGAAATAACGGTTTCTCTGTGCTTCTGATTGTGGTCACAAAGCAAATACAGGATGGCTAACAATAGCTTTGCTGTTACTTATGTAAATTAATAACGCATCCCAGTTTTTCTGTGATGTATCGCTTTGTCAGTGCGATATATTGATTATCGCTGTATCACGATATTATCATTATTGTGGGCCACATATCGCATATCATTTTGTGAGAAACCCAGGGATTCCCACCCCTAGTATTCAACCCACTCATCGAAAATCTAAATGCGATTAATTCTTAAGACGTAATATCGCTTCCTAATTAGGCTTCATGTGCAGCTTGTGAAGTAAATTATTTAGCAATATCTATCTGCTCCAAGTGATTATGCAATTATATCCATAGTGTTCAAAGAATTCCACCCTATTGTTTCCTGACAAAACCAAAACCTCACAATGAAACAAGAGCAGAACTGCTGTTGAGTTTTAAATACAAGACTGCAAATTTCAGGGATTTCAGTCTTTTTCTTTCTTTTTTTCACTCTATCTCTTTGTGTCTTTTTCTTTCTTTCTATCTTCCTTCGTCTTTCTCTTTCTTTCTTTCTTTCCATCTCTCTTTCTCCTACTCTTTTTTCTTCCTTCCTTTACTTCCCAGAAATCATTCGGCCTAGAAGGTTCTCCACGTCTAAATAGTTATTTTATTTATCATTAGCATTCCTTAACCACTATGACTAGCACAAACATTCCGATCTAACTTAATCTGAGTCTCATGACCAGAGATGTGATTTGAATCAGATTTGTATAAATTTGGCTTAATTCCAGTTTGAAAAAGTTGGTTTTCATTTGGCTTTTAGCCCTTTAAACTGCACCAATACATCCTGCTCAATTCAGATAAATTTAACTGATTAATTAAAGCCTTTGTGTATAGACCCAGGACAACTCAGTGAACCATTTAAATATGTATAGTTCTTTGCAAGACTAAAGTGTACTTCTCTACTGCATAATAGAGAAACATTTGTTTAAAATATTAAATAATATTTTTATATGATTCTGTATAGTACCACATGGACATTTTTACAGTATGACTTATTTTAAATACAATAATTCCTGCTTGGGACATTTGCCTAATTTCTAAGACTTTTATATCCTCAAACAAAGGCTTTTATGAGGATCTGAATATACGTCATATGTCAAGTTTGTTTCCATGGTGAGATGGACACCCCTGATATTATTCAGGCTGAAACACAAACTATGAACATCTCCATCTTCTACACTGCTGCCCTCACTCTATTTTCAATGTAGTAGACGTGATCTTGATTCTAAATGAGTTGTCATTCATGTCCTCAGATCAAGCCAGTGGAATCACTGTTGACTGGACCTATGACCAGGGCATCAAGTACTCCTACACATTTGAGCTGAGAGACACTGGTCGCTATGGGTTTGTCCTGCCTGCTGATCAGATCCTCCCCACCGCTCAGGAGACCTGGTTGGCCCTCATGACCATTATGGAGCACACCAAGAACAACCCCTACTGAAATAATCGATGGAGCTTCAGGAGCCAACAAGGACCATCTCCTGATTCCTCGTCTACAAACGAAAGCAAATAAAATGACAATGATCTATCATTTACAAAGAGGCCTGCTTTGTTTCTGTCCATAGGTCATAAATAACTCAATATTACATAATACAGTAACCGTATATCATCTACTTTGCAGCTGCCATATTGTATTTCCTCACTGATAAGCTGCGGCTTATACATTCATTTTGCAAACCTGGTATTGGGTGTGGTTTGCTTAAATAAGGCGGCCTAAAAACAAACACAGTCGCTGAAAGTATAATTCAGTACAAAAAGACGACAAGGATTGGTTGAATATAAATGTTATTCTATATAAATATAATTCTATATAATTATATTTATAATTATAAATATAATTATATATAAATATAAATAATATATTCTGTTTACTGCAGCAATGAACAGTTCAAAAAGCAACGCAAAGCAAATCAAAGATAGATGAGCTGTTTCCCCTTAGTTCAGGAGTGTCCAGCTCGAGTCCTGGAGGGCCAGTGTCCAGCACAGTGTGTTGATTTTCCTGCTCAGACACAGCATATTCAACTCAGCTGTTTATTGTCAGATTTACAGAGTCCGTTTGAGATAAACTATCAAACTATCACCTCCAGAACCCCTGATCTAGCTGGAATTTCTCACTTTCACACTTTTCACATAATTCTTAGCCCAGTATCTCAGACCCAGATTTGTTTTGACCAAAAATAATTTCACTACAATTTAGTTTAAGATCAAATCCCTGCCCAGGAAAACAGACCATTGAGCAAATCTCAGATTAGCATGTATAGCGGAGCGCTAATTCAACAGGCCTAACGACCAACCACCTACATAACCAGTCTATTACCAGCACGTCCTACGAGTCACGTATACAGTTCTTAACCGGTGAATAGTTCCCAACCGGCCGACACCAAAAGGTTTACCAGCCATGTGATCCCCACACCGGGCGCTTCATGCCACGGTGGAGTCAATCCATGGGATTACTGATTGTCAACGTTCACAGCACACTGGCTATGCTACGTCAGGGCTGCCCCCAGCCGTAGCTCACTTGGATGATATCTCGCCCACAAAACCTGTATGTAGAACTTTTATAGGGTTCTCCCCTGTGGACAAATGGAGTAACCACAGCCCTGCATCTCACTAGATCGGTTTCACCTGCTACACTATGTATTAGGGGTGGGAATCGCAGGGTATCTCACAATAAGATACGATATGTGATATGTGGTCCACGATAACGATAATATTGCAATACCACGATATCGCGATAATCGATATATCGCACGACAAGTACGTATCGATATAATACAGAAACACAGGGATGCGTTATTAACTTACATAAGTAACAGCAATGAGATTGTTAACTTTCCGATATTTGCTTTGCGACCACAATTAGAAGCTCAGATAAACTGCTACTTCAGCTTCAACTTTATTTCTGTTCCACTCTGTCACTTGGCAAGTAGCGTTAGCATTGTGCTAACAACATTGCTATACAGCTCTGGTTTTAACCGTGTCTACGCCCTGCTACATACAACACAACACATTCTCTCTGCACGTGCACATTTCCTCTGTATTGCATAAACGTATCTTCATTTCGATCTCACACATTATACTGCACATATAAGAGCTGCTAAAGATCCTACCAGAGCAGAAACTTATCTTTACATAACTATTTTCTTTTGTTTTTGATCTTTTGTTTTGAGTTGTAAGAAAGTTTGTTGCAGAGTTTTGATAAGGTGGGTCTTTAGTCATCGTTTGAAGACAGCAAGGTTCTCTGTAGCTGACTGCACGGCCTGGACTGTGAATATGAACATGGCAGTGCAAGTGTGAAGAATGCTTTACACCCAGCAAGTAATCTGACAAAGCATTAATTCTGAATAATATGAAAGTGGTGAAGAAGACAGAACTTTTACCTCTATAAACAGGCCAGATGTACACTTTATTCATAATGATTTACAGTTTTTTTCTTTAATTGTCAAATGTACAGTTTTCACTAAATTTTATACATCAATATTCATATTGATTTCCTTAATTGGCTCATTTAAGGGTTTTCACAGCATTCTTTTCATAAATATTTATGGATCTTTTCTTTTATTGGCTCATTTAAGGGTTTTTACAGCATTCTATTCATACATATTTATACATATTTTCTTTAATTGGCTCATTTAAAGGGTTTTTACAGCATTCTATTCATACATTTTTTTATTTTTTTTTAATTGGCTCATTTAAGGGTTTTCACAGCATTCTTTTCATGAATATTTATAGATTTCTTTTCTGTAATTGGCTCATTTAAGGGCTTTCACAGCATTCTATTAATGAATATTTATAGATTTTTTCTTTAATTAGCCCATTTAAGGGTTTTCACAGAATTCTATTCATAAATATCTATACAGATTTTTTTATTTAATTGGCTCATTTAAGGGTTTTCTTTTCTTTCTTTTGTATATTAATTTGCATTAATTGGCTGATTAATTTAGCTTCTTTTTATTTGTGTATTAATATGCTGTGTCACTTCAAAAGGAGGGAACAGTGACCTCTGTGATACTATGATGTTTTCTGACACAGTTTTGGTTTGTGCTTTAGAGGACTATGAGGAATTCATTAAGATGAGTGGTCAGCTCAGGGAATGCAGCTGCTGTTTTCTCATCCCAGTAGATTTTTCCAGTCATTCTGTTCCAGTTATAGTTAGAATCACTGTCCCAACGATCACATAACCCAGAATGAAGAAAAATGATCTAGGGTCAGTTTTGCAGGGATCAGATGACCCTTACTCTGAAACATTTGGTAAATATGACTCAAGGTGTGGGAAGTGAAGCAGAAGGTTCATGGGGTAGACTCAAGGTCACTTAAGCCCTGAGCTGAGTTATAAAAGCCTGCGCTTGCTTTGAATAGTTCTACTCTGGGAAGCAAGGATGAGGGGACTTTTGGTATTACTAGCTCTGTCGCTGGCAGTTTTTGCCAAGGAAAACTTTGTGGGGTAAGTGATCGCACATTCCAGTCAGTTCATTTTTAGTTAATACATTTTGTGAGTTAAGCTAGAGTCTGAAATGTAAAACTTTTCTTATGGTGGTTCTAATAACTCTAGTGGTTGGGAAACTACAGCCCTTGATTGACAGTGTGTAATTTCTGAAAAGAAAATGTTCTGACTGGTTGATCGATGGTTGATTGATTGATTGATAAAAACTGTGACTGACAGACACCAAGTCCTTCGAATCACGGCAAAAAGTGCAGGAGAGATTGTTCTACTGAAGGAACTCTCACAGCTGGAGCACCTGCAGGTAATCCTGAATCCCAATGATCAGAATTCAGCAAACAAGTAAAATTGACAGGAACAAAATGGCATTGCAGTTTAAAGCAGAATACCGCTAATTGAAAAAAGGTGAAAGAAGCGTCCTACAGCCTTCTCCTCTCCGGAATTGGTTTTTCACCATCAGAGAGGGCAAAACAGGGCAGTTTGGGCAAAATATTTCATGACTCAATATTGTTCTCAGCTTAAACGTGTGAAAAAACATATTTTGAGTGAGTTTTGACATTATTTCAACTTGTAGGTTAGACAGACTTAACTTTGAGCTGAACGTGGTTTGTCAGTTTTAAATGTAGGATTGATGGAATGCTACTGACATGACAGCTGGAGCTACTATTAACATACTGAGGCAGGTTTCCATATACATCCCAATAATCATATTGATCATATTGTTTGATGTATAAACAGCTGGACTTCTGGATGGGGCCCGTTGATGAGTCTTTGCCTGTAGATGTTCGTGTTCCATTCCGCAGTCTGCAGTCTGTCAGGGCCTTCCTGGCGTACAACAAAATTCACTATAATGTCATGATTGAGGATCTTCAGGTAAATGCTACATGGCTGTGATATGGAATGTGTCTGCATGGTATAACATTGTGAGTGCTAATTTTACTTCACTTGACCTCATTACGCACCAGGTTCTTCTGGATATGGAACAGCAAGAGATGATGAGCTCTCGTACCATCCAGCCCAGAACAACTGATGACTTCAGCTACGCCAGCTACCACACCATAAATGAGGTAAGAATCTCATCTCAGATGTTTTGGTGTCTCGGGTGTTCTGGGCTATGAGCTCAAGATATGTGTTCATAGCAGTGATGCAGTGACGCCATATTTTTCAGATCTACAGCTTCATGAACATGTTGGTGCAGGAGAACCCTAAAATGGTTAGCAAAATTGTGATTGGCCAAAGCTACGAGGGCCGTGACCTGAATGTTCTGAAGGTAAGGTAATTTTCATAAAGAGGTAGAACCATCCATTTAGCTTTATTTGCTAAATTTTGTGCTTAAAACCTCTTGTTCGCTCTCTCTCTCACATAGTTTAGCACTGGTGCTAACCGCCCTGGTATCTGGATCGACACTGGCATCCACTCAAGAGAATGGGTCACTCAAGCCAGTGGAATCTGGTTTGCTAAGAAGGTTCACTTTAATCACTTCCTCCATAGCTTTGATATAAACTCATACTGCCACTTCCTGAGGAGAAGCGAAACCTATGTGCAAGAACATATGTAGCAGTGTGGCTTTAACATGTTGTGTTTCTTTTCCCAGATTGTGAGTGGCTATGGAAGTGATGCTGCTCTTACTGCCATCCTTGACAAGTTTGACATTTTCCTGGAGATTGTCACCAATCCTGATGGATTCCACTACACCCACACCTCTGTGAGCTCCCATATAACCACCCTGACTACAACTGTTATATGGTTATAATAGACCGATAGACCAGTTATCAAATGAGTGACGCATGGTTCTTCTCACTGCATTCTTCTAGAACCGCATGTGGCGCAAGACCAGGAAGCCCAACTCTGGATCCCTTTGCATTGGAGTTGACCCCAACAGAAACTGGGATGCTGGCTTTGGAGGTATCCATATTTTTGCAAAATGTTGATGTGTTTTGTAAGAGGAACCTCCACCAGAACATCACAACTAAAAGCCATTGTCTTGATTTATCTCCAGGTGCTGGTTCCAGTAACAGCGCTTGCTCTGAGACCTACCGTGGACCTTTTGCTCACTCCGAGCCTGAGGTCAAGGCCATTGTGGACTTCGTTAAGTCTCATGGTAACCTCAAGTCCTTTGTGTCTATCCACAGCTACTCTCAGATGTTGCTGTACCCTTACGGTTATACCAGAACACCTTGTAAGGACGAGGCCGAGCTGGTGAGAAAATTCTTTTTCTTTATACTTTAAACCTAGTTGTTCATAGTGTCCAGTGCTTTGTGGTTCACAAAAATCTTTCCTGGTACATTCTTGCAGGATGGACTTGCAAAGAAGGCCATTACTGATTTGAAGAGTCTTTATGGAACAAGCTACAAATATGGCAGTATCATCAAAACCATTTGTAAGTAGCACAAAACCAAAGCTTAATCCAGCTGCTCTGGTGCTTTTACTATTGCACAACCTGACTGTGAGACTTTAGAGGTGAGCTGGACAAAAGTGCAAGCAAGATAATGTTTAACGACAAATACACAGTTCCTCAGACGTGCTAGGTTCTATCGTATACAATATCGTATTTCCCCAACGATAGGCCGGGGCTTATACATTGATTTTGCAAACCTGGTATTGGGTGTGACTTGTTTAAATGGGACGTTCATCTAAAAACATGAAAACAAAACACATTCGCTAAAGGTATAATTCAGTACAAAAGACAACATCACCAAATTATTAGTTGAATTTAAATGTACTGTTTACTGCAGCAATGAACAGCAAAGATAGATAAGTTACGGGTAAAGGAACATGAGGAACATTGCCTATGTTACCTTCCCCGTGCTCGTCCCACAACCGGAGGATGACTACCTTCACTTCATGGCTGAGTGGCTGAGTGGCAGTGTCACTCAGGGTAACTCCCCAACTTCGAATGAACTTCTGAAGCAGAGACTCACACATTTATTCATTTCTGTTTTCTCTCAGATCACAATTTCTATTCCATGTTTCCATTTCCAAGTTGCTTCAATGTGCACTGCTAACCCATGCACCAACCAGCCATTCTCTGCTCCACAGCCTGCACAGTCCATAATGCATTGCTCCCCAAGAAATCACCACATCCCACTTTCCACTGAAAACCAGAAACAAACAAGTCGCTGGAATTAGCATCGGTTAGCAGTTAGCCTAGCCGTCGTGCTAGTTCCCTATGCACCAAAATAAACAGACTCTCAGTTGATCCCATTTAAATGCAGCATATGATTAGCTTTATAACCTCACAATCTGGTTCTCATATTCTGGTAAGAAGAAGAAAAAAGCCCTTTCTTTGATGCTGAAAATTATTAACCGTACCTTTCTTCAAATCGGATCTGTAAATGTCAGTTGCAACATGCGATGCTTTGTTGTGGCTAATGTTGGACATGCGTTCATATCAGATATTACAGACATTGTGTGGAGCTTAAATTCTGCAGCATAGTCCTTGCATTGTGACATGACATCGATTAATTCAGTAAATTTGATCAATTTAATTGTTTATGCTCAACTATGGTATAATGTCAATACCGTAGTTACCGTATAGAGCTGCAAAGGCCTCCAGCATCGTGTCAAGTTAGATCCTTTTACTTCAGGTCAGTAAATTCAGTAATTCTGCAGCTAATAACTGTGGCTTGTAGAATGGGGTGGCCTATAATGTGGTGGCGCCTATCGTTGGGGAAATATGATACAGGCAATTCTAAATTCCAGGTCAATTGACAGTCTATAGTCAATACACAGAAAACAACAACATCAGAGGTAATGCAAAAAGGGGAAAAAAAAGAAGAAGGTCTAATCTGAGAAGGTCCAGACAATGCAAAAATGCTTGGAATCGCTCACTGGAATCACTCACAAGAGGCCAGAGCTTGACCATCTCAGACCTGCAAGGCGTGCCTCAGTCCTTACAGTGAAAACTTTAAACTCTAGTTTAATACACTAATAATCCTGTCATAGTCAGTAGTCACAGGAAGTGGATCTGATTGGTTCCAGGCCTGTTATCCAAGGAAGTCCAGACCATGCACTAAATACTTACCATTTGAGCCAGAAAGCAAAGTTCAACATCTATTCATCCATCAACTATGTTCCAGCCCTAAGCTATGGTCATGAGCTGTGGACAGTAACCGCAAACTGCGATTGTGGGAACAGGCTTCCGAAATGAGTATTCTCCACAGGGGTTCTCCCTTAGAGAAAGGGTGTGAATTATGGATGGAGGATGGTCTCAAAATAGAATCATTGCATTTCCATACTGAGAGGAACCAGCTGAGGTGACCCAGACACTTTGTGAAGCTACCCGAGGAGGTTTTCCAGGCATTTCGCAAAGGGAAGAGGCCTTCGGGCAGTGGCCTGAGAACACCACTGTGTGTATAAGGACCTGGTGGAAGTGGCTGGGCAAAGGGAGGTCTGGGCATCTCTGTTAAGGCTGCTACGCCCATGACCCAAACCCTCAGATAAGTGATAAAGAATTGATGGATGGATGGATGAAACATACGTATACATGCATAACCCTATTTTTTCAACTGTAAGAGCTTCAAGAAAAGCAATTCTAGAATAAACCAACCTAACTAAAGGCCAGGAAGCACAGCACATGCTCCTGCTAAGAATACCCTCACAAATATGCAGCTGACAAGTTCAGTGTTCAGTCTGATGTCCAACTCATTTCTTCATGATTGAATTGTTCTTCTCAGTGTAATCAAGCTGTTAATTCTCTTTCTAAGATCAAGCTAGTGGTGGTACCATTGACTGGACCTATGACCAGGGCATCAAGTACTCCTACACTTTTGAGCTGAGAGACACTGGTCGCTATGGTTTCGCCTTGCCTGCCAATCAGATCATCCCCACTGCTCAGGAGACATGGCTTGCCCTCATGGCCATCATGGAGCACACCAAGAACAACACCTATTAAACCAAGCATTTGGGTAAATGGAGGAGTCACTTAATCATTTAGAAACATTTCTTTATTCATGTAATCAAGGTCAACTAACCTTCAAGACTTGAAGTGAACATTGTGCCTTTGGGCCTACAAGAACAATTCCCCAGCTTATCCTGTAAAAGAAAAAATAAAGACAATTCTGTTCAAACGTCCAAATCCTTCTGTTTCTTATTCTTTTGACAGACGATCCTCTGTTTCCTTTTCTTCCTCATCCTTTGCATCTTCCTCTGTCACAACCACTGCCAGCTCTGTCCTCTCTCACTGCATCCATAAACCTCGTCTTCTCCTTCCTCTTCTCCATCCTCAACATCCTTTTCCCAATGTGCTCAGCCTCTCTTCTCCACACGTTTGAACCAACAATCCCGCTTCCCGGACTTTGCCTCCAAACTGTCCAACCTGAGCTTCTCCTCTGATATACTCCTCTCTACTCCTGTCCATCCTCCACACTTCCAACGGTAACCTCAGCATCTTTAGCTCTGAACCTCCAACTCTGCTGTCTGCCTTTCCGTCTCCAACTCGTATAACATAGCTAGTCTCACTGTAAACCTTCCCTTTCACTCTTGCTGGTCAGTCTCAAATCACTTCTGCCACCCTTCTCCACCCATTCCATCCTGCCTGCACTTTGTTATTCACCTCTCTTCCACAATCCCTGTTACTCTGGATTGAACTCCTCTACTTTTGCTTCTTTGTCCTTCCTTACATTCACAGTTCTTCTGTTTCACGTTAGTGTTGATAAAAGACACCTGATGTATGGTGGTGGGAGGGATGAACTAGTCGTCATACTGTAGGTTATTTTAGTTGATTCTTGGTCCAGAGGCAGATGATGTAGGGGTGCCACCATCTTAGCACATTCACAAGATGTTATAAGGTCAGTTCCAAAGTAGCAGTGTGAAATGTTCAAGGTACCCAAACTTCGTGCTCTTTTATTTTTGGGTTCTTGGTTTCTATCCATAAGCAAAAACCCTAAGAGCTTAAGCAGTGTCAGAGTCAAAACTGATGTACAGTAGTTCCTAGAGAGCCAACATCCAGACCAATTTCCAGGCCAGAGTTATATTTGAGCAGGAAAACCATAAAACTGTTCTGGACTCCAGAACTATAGTTCAGTAGTGTCCATCTGTGAGGCTTGCGAATTTATGGATGTTCTGGGCTGAATTACTAAGAGTTGAGGTGTTTTTTCAGGACATTTGCAGGAACTCCCACTCTAAAACCTGTCCTCCAAATTCATCTACTTCAGTGCTCTGTACTGTTCAAATAAACAGGTATTTTTATTCCACGTAAAATGCACACACACATTTCTATATGCGTATTGGAATTCTTGGGGGACAGTTTAGCCAGACTAACGTATGCAACTTCCATAGACAATGTTCACAAGCACTCTTATGAGCTCAGCTTTGAGCCCGGTCTTAATAAGCCATTGGTTTCGAAAATTCACACTGGAGTGTGTTCCCTCCTACTGTGTCTTCGTTCCCACTCTACGTAACCTGAAACAACTCTGAAGCCATGCAGTCATTCTGAAGGTTTCATGCAGGCTCATAATCTTCTCCGCTTGTTGGACCAAAACTGGTGAAGCGTGATCATAGTGCTCATTTTGAAAAGAACTTTTAAGTAAGTTTTGAGACTAGCCATGCTGATCAAAATGCACATACACTCCTGTTCAAATGTCTGAGTTTCATATACAAATAAAATGTACAAATACAGTATATATGCCATTAACACAGGCTCTGTATAAAAAGGGACAAAACAGGCTGTACCTGCTGTGGAGGCTCAGGTCTTTTGGAGTCTACTGAAGACCTTTTATGACTCTGTGGTGGCATGAGCCATTTTTATGGTGTGGTCTGCTGGGGCAGCAGCATCACTGCTGAAGGGCCAGCTCTGTTATAGGATGACCTCTGGACCCAGTGAAGGTGGTGACTGACAAAAGAATGGTGGATAAGCTGTCATCTCCCAACCCATGCAGGAGACCCTGACAGCACTGAGCAGCTCCTTCAGTGAGCAGCTGCTGCACCCACGGTGTGGGAAGTAGAGATTCAGGTCTTTCCTTCCAGCTGCAGTCAGACTGGACAATCAACAACTGCAGCAGACCACACACACACACACACACACACACACACACACACACACACACACACACACACACACACACACACACACA
>JBBIGC010000033.1:10404656-10426163 GCA_037576955.1 Lepidarchus adonis
CTGTGGTCAGGGGCGGTCGCCAAAGCATTTCACTACACATCATACTGTGTATGATTGTGTATGTGACAAATAAAATTAGAATTTGAATTGGGCTGTCACTGGGAGTATGTTCACATTTACAAAATAAGCTCATTTTTACAAAAAATCCACTTTAGTTTTACCTGGTTCAGCATGTTCACATGAGAACTCCAGGTCTGTGGTTCCGATGTGCACATTTAAGGCATTACGTGGTGATGTGAAAGTAATCATTTATTGTTTCATGGTTCGGTTTGCATGCAGGCTTGTAGAAGATAACATTATGAGTAAATGTGCAAAGGAAACTCAATCGATGGTCTGCAGTATGGTTGTGCATACGATCTTCCAATCCAATCACGGCTGATATTAGAAATCCAAGTATTCTGGTAGCACGAGCACTTGAATAATTAAATAACTGTCAATTCATGTAACGATCTCACTGCTGATGCATGTAAATTTGTTGTTCATCCTGAGCAAATGAAACAATTGTTGCGCCGATCCTAAAAAAAATACAGAATATCATCCTGTATTTTGAATATCGCACTTTGAGCTGCATCCCGATGTATAAAAAGTGATCTATAAATAAAGATCAATTATTATTATTATTATTACAGACAGAAGAATTGATTACTGAATTGCATTCCTGAGGTTTTCATACTTTGTGGTGTGAGGTCTATTATTATTAACCTTCTTGCATGTGTCTCTTTAGATTAACCCTGTTGTTCCGAACATCCTGTCAGCTGATCCTCATGTGGTGGAGGTAGGGGAGACTCTGTTCTCGGTAAGATTTAGTCTCTGAAGCCGTAGCTCCTCCATAATCTCCTGTAATATTTGATATTTATTCTATTTCAGAAGAGATGAACATGGGGATGCTAGGCTAATCTGTTAAAATGTGTCTTGTGTTCTATGTTACTGCATTTTTAACCATGCAGAAATGTTATAAATGATATTAGAACCTGGGTTTGTGAGTGTATGGTGAAGAGCAACATTTAAAACATCTATGATTTTCGGAGAACACTCTTATTATTACACGGTTCTCCAGAACACAGACGATCGCTCCATTCAGTTTGAATGGGAATGTCCCAAATGTGTGGCATTATTTTCTTAGAGCGCCCGCTGAATAATGAATAATGCCTGTTGCCATGTGAATGGATTTTGTGCTTCAGATTTGCGGTTTCATATTAGTGTAGTTAGCAAACATGGACGGCGGTTTCAATATACATTTTAATATTTTAGCCGAATATGGGACATTGGAGTGCAGCCAATTTAAAAACCAGAATAACTTTTTTTTCAGCGCAAACTATGAAACAGTATTTTTAATAGAAACTGCAATAAAATCGATTAAAATAAATACTTTGAATCCGTATAGTAAGCAGGATAATGCATCATGATACATTAATAAGTGGCATAATCGTTTTTCTTCACCCAATTGGAATTTATTTTCCCCTAATGGCCATCTCACGATACATCTTATCCGTAAATTCAAATTCATGTCTCCTAATCATGTGAATGGAGAGTGAGTGAGAATTTCAGAGCAGAGATCGGAGCAATTATGTAATGATTTGGACATTACGCAGAACATATGTATGCAGTACATTCAGGGGAAGTATATGCTTCAAAGGGTTTACGTTTCACACAACTAAGAAAAAAGTTAGGACACCCAACCCCATAATAGCTAGTGTTTCCCCCTTTGCCTGAAATAACCACAGTGAGATGCTTCTTGTAGCATCTACCCAGTCTCTGACATCTCTGACACTTCTCAATGCAGAATTCTTGAAGTTGTGAGATGTTTGAGGGGTTTCTTTCATCTACAGCCCGTTTCAAGTCACCCCACATCATCTCAATGGGATTAAGGTTTGGGCTTTGACTCGACCACTCCAGGACTCTCCATTTCTTAGCTTTCAGCCAGTGCTTGGTGAATTTCCTGGTATATTTTGGGTCATTGTCATGTTGCAGGGTCCGATTCTACTTCAACTTTAATGTTATTACAAATGGTCTCACATGTTCCTCACGCACCCTCTGATACATGGTAGAATTTTTGGTGGATTCTATAATGGTGAGCTGGCCAAGTCCTGCTGCAGCAAAGCATCCCCAAACCATGACACTTCCACCACCATGCTTCACAGTTGGTATGATGTTCTTTTCCTGGAATGCTGTATTTGGTTTACACCAGATCTGTTCTCTCCAAAGAACATTATTCCTGAAGTTCTAGTCTTTGTCTACATTTTCTCTGGTGAACTTCAGTCTGGCCTTGCACGTCTCCCATGCAAGTTAAATTCGGTAACTCTTTCTTTTCTTTTTGCCCGATTGCAAATTCTTTTGAGATCGAGATTAAATATCCATATGTCCAAGAATGTTACAAAAACACACAGGCTTTCATATGGTGTCCTAATTTTTTCACATGACTTTTATTTTTCTGCTTTCCTGCATCTTTTGTTTACATCCACAAACTTCCAAATCCATTCCTAGTCCAAAAGTTAAAAAATTTTACTGAACATTTGTGGGGTCGTGGTCCAACATCTAAATACTGAACCTAATTTACATGTCAGACACAATATACTGTAGACATTTGTTCATTTTCCAGACTGCTTATCCATCTCGGTCTGTGGGGAAGCTGGAGCTGATCCCAGCAGTCATTAACACACATGCTCATTAATCAGACATCCTCAGTGAAAGTGGGTGAAAAAAAAGTTAGTTGAAATTCTTGCAGTGTATGGCCACCAGGGGGCAGTGCAGGATTGATGTTAGGACTGCCTCAGACTTTAAAGTTGTGCAGCCACCTGGTGGTCATGTGACGAGCGTACCATTACTGGTGTTTCATTATTACCCCTCTGCTACAAACTTGTTCATGAAGAATGATTCAGAAAGGCATTGTTCAGTCAGTGGTTCACATTTTTACTGCAGGTTGTGCTGATGTATTTGCCAATGTTAAGATGTTCTGATTTGTATTCTGCCTTGCATTAATATGTGCAAGTTGACAGTTACTTCAGGCCTTAGAGGAGGCGGGTTTTATCAGTCCATCAGTTTCAAAGTGTAAAGAGCGCTTCACCCGATGGCAGCGCGCAGAGAGCAAAATGCATTTGTGTAGATAATGTGGTGCTGAGAGCTCATGCGTGATCTTCCCAATGCACACTGCACACTTTTTATGTAGAACATTGACCCTTGCATGTTGTGTCTGTGTGAGGGCTCGACAATAATTGTGCAAGTTTTTGCAAGGCTGCATGTGGAAAAAAAATTCTTCTTAATTTTATTTCAATGTTTTTCATAAAGCTTTTTCAATCTTTTCACAAATCAGCTTAATTGTTTTTTAATATATAATATAAACTACTTCATAATTTGATGCCTATAACATTTTTATATCTAGTACGAGATAAAAAAAATAAGTTACTGTAAATACCTGTGTTTTTGCATAATAATATATATATTTTTTTTTCTAATTTATTGATTTTTTTCAGACTATATAAATAGCCAACTGCCTTTAACTTTCATTTTTACACTTTATTTGATTGTACATTTATGATTTTAAAAGAGGCAACAAAATATAAGATGCATTTAAACAGCCATTAATTTGGCTTGTTCATGTTATTAAATTGAAAACCCTGGCTAATAAAACTGTATAAATGCGCTGTGTTTTGTGTATACGCAGTGTTAACTTGGTGTGAAAAGAAAGAAAGAAATAATCTGCCAGAAAAAAACATCCATAAACAATTTGCGATAAAAAAAACTAAATGGGGTGAAATCCTTTGCAATCAGAGCATTTTTAGTAAATACTACGCATATTGTGATGCATTTGCAAAATGTTTAGCCATATGATAAAATATTAAAATACCCTGATGAACCAGTGACCACATTTATAGATGAGTTTATCATTTTATTTGTGTTTTGTTTGATGGATCATATGAATGCACCTATGGAAAATGGTTAGCTTCTAGCCCATGATAAACGACCTGCATTTGGTGTTTTTTATTGCAAACTTTGTGCCATGATGAAGATTAAGAAAGATTCTGCTCTTTCTTTATCTGAGTATATTCTTCCCTTTCCTTTTTCTTCTGGCTTCCTCAGTGTCTCTCTCACTCTTTTGTTTTCTGCTGCACTCCTATATTCTCTGCCTGGGTGCCCTGTGTGTTAGCTGAAGCATGAAAGCAGCCCAGTGGTACATACACATGCACACACACAGACACACACACGTGCCTTTAGCTGCGTTCTAAAGTGACCTCACTTTGCCACTGGAGCCGATGCCTAATAATAGACATGCAGTGACTTCAGCTGTGCTCCCTCTCTTACTCGTACCCTCTTTTTTTTCCTCCTCTCTCGCTCGCTCTGCATTTCCATTTCCTCCATCATTCACTAAATTGCATACAGCGCATAAAATCGCTAAGCAACACCATGTCTGCTGCTAAGTGGGTTCAGTCTGGTTCAGGGTGCCCTCCTGTTCCGGGGCTGTCAAGCTGTATTTACAAGGAAACCCTAAGATATCCTGCCCTGCACGTCCCACTGTCCCCCAGGTCAGAGTTTCCTCACTGTGCGGCCCCGTGTTGCGTGTGTGGGAGGCCAGAGAAGAGGAAGCAGGCTGTGCTGCGAAGTCTGACCCGGGGCACCTTTTTGTGCAACACGTCCTGCCATTGCTTCCCCTTCACTGGCTTTTATAGGACTCTGCTTTCAGTTCCCGTGTGGAAAGGAGATGATGCAGTCTTTGCTTGATGCCCTCCTCACTGTGGTTCTCTATGGCACATTAGCCCTTGAGCTCTCCCGTGCATTTGCAGCATTAGCCGGGCCCGTCGTTCTGAATGGGTGCTGGGAGCACGTCAGCTCTGAGCTCAGCATTCTCAGCCCATTGATGAGAACACATCCACTCCGCTTCAAAGAACCTTCCTGTCTTCACTGCGTCCTCACTCCTGCAGTGTGTCCTGACTTAAAGCAGCAGCTCTGCAACATAGTTTAGTCTTTAACACTAGTGTAGCTACACTGTTCATTTTCTTTCAAGTAAAAACCCATGGTTTTGTCAATTTTGTTAATTTTTCACATGCTTAAATCACCCGGGCTGGTGAGATCTGTAGGTACTGGAGGTCGACTGAGTTTTTAATATAAATAATAGAATTTTGACAATACCAGTCAATATTTGGTTAAATATTACATTGCTAAGTGTAATCAAAATTAATAAAGCAATAGTATTTAATTGATGTATTTTTCTTTATATATCCGGCCTGTTTTTGAGCTGTAATGCATCTTGTTATTGAGGTACAATTTGGTAACTGTGTTGATGAGAGCTGTGATGTGTGGTTGGGGTGCAGAACAGTTTCAAATATCAAACCGGAGCTGTGGTGTTCTAAGTTTGGCAATAGCTGGTGTATTGCTTTACTGAGAACAGAAGGTACAGTCCTCTTCATACTATACTGTTGTTGTAGCTTGATGTGGTTTCAGTCAAAAGTCTAATCTAGTCATGTTTGTAAAGAGGTTACACCTGAACTGCGTCACGGTAGTCTTGTAGCTCCAGTGCCAAATTAAGATAAATTAATTTTCATAAAGGATTTTAATATCAAATGCAATAAAAAGAATTCTTTGTTAACCTTCCTGAACTTTTAACTGATAAAAGTTAATATGCATATTTTCAATGTTTTAACTGATCAACTGAAATGTATTTTGTAAATAAAAACCAGGTTATAATTTGACACTTGCAACATACTCAAAAAAGGGACAGAGCTGTGTTTACCACTGTTATATTTCCCTGTAATTCAAGTCAAGTCAATTTTATTTGTATAGTGCAATTTACAACGTACATTGTCACAAAGCAGCTTTGCAGAATCCGGGTCCAAGCCCCTAATGAGCAAGCCAAAGGCGATTACATTTTCATTATTTGGGAACTGAGAAGGCTAATTGTTGCAGTTCTGCATGGAATTTTTGCCCATTCTTGCTTGATAGAAGACTTCAGCTGCTGTTTGTATTAGTCGGCATCTGATTCTCCTTGCATTAGGTTTTCAATAGAAGACTGCTCTGGACTGGCAGCAGGTGCACGCACTTTGTTTCTATGATGCCACGCTGTTGTACTACATGCAGAATGAGACTTGTCATTATCTTGCTGAAATAACCAGGAGACCAGGGAAGAGACATTGGCTTCATGGGAGAATATATTCTCTGAAATCCCAAAATACCCCTCCTTGTCAGTGGTACCATGACAGATGTTGCACCTTTCACTGATACCAGTTGAGCTTGGGTCCTTGGCTGTGTTTCCGTATGTAATTAAAGTGTACCTTCCTCCTGGCGTTATAGAGTTGCCTTTTTTTGGTGCAGTGCAGGACTGTGTTAAGTGACAGCATATTTTTGAAGCCCTCTTGAGCCCATGTGGTTGTGTTATTGCAGATTCTCCTGTAGTTATTCTCCTTAAAGTAGTTAGCCATGACTCATATTTGCTTGCAGAGCCTGACTCTTGTGGATGCTCCTTTCATGGTCCTCTCACCTGTTACCAGCTCATCTACCTATTGTGGAATGTTCCAAACTGTTCTAACTTTAATATTCTGTAAACCTTTTACCTGTATTTTGCTGTCCTCACTTTTATTATATTACAATATTAACATAATAATGTATAGCGGAGCTGATGCTTAGGGGGCGCATGCTGGTGCCACACGGCCCCCTGGGTAATGGCTGTTTGTGTGTTTGGGCGTTTAATTGTGTTTATTGTTGGGGATTCATTTATGTATGTGGTTGTGGGACTGAATCTATTTTGGGTAGTATGTGTGTAGTAGTATTTTTTTGTAATTTTGGGTAAATGGGCTGATCCACCCTCACTGAGCCAACTAGGCATTTCAGTGGCTTGGGGATGGACACAACCATTAGAGCTAATGGGGCTCTGATGTCTGAATGATCTGTGATGTGTGTGTGATGTCTGAATGATCTGTGTGTGCTACGACAGTTGGGGGCGCATTAATGCTTTGGAGTTCTTTTAAGAGCTTAATAAAGCGAAGGGTTCCATCCCAATTCGAGCATTGAAACTTGGTGTCAGCCTTCATCATTGTCCAAGCCGGAAAATCGACACAATATGTTTAGAATGATCAGTGAAAAAGCTAGAAATATGAACTTTTATCTGTTAAATGCTTTAAAACCTTTTTCTGGACATGGTTTGTATTTTGCAAGTTTGTGTATCAAAACAAAGCTCTAACCCACAGTGTAGGTACAGTGCTTTGGTCAGTTTATTGATATCAGGGTAGAGATGATCTGCCTGAGATGTGAGTGGGTGTTTGTGCATTACCTCGTATCGTATTCCTCGAGGTGGTGGAGTGGGGCTGACGGGCAGGAAATGAGCACAAAGTCTCTTCCTGTGGCGTAAAGAGCAGAGGATTGGGTGGCCGCGAGGTGTGGATACCAGCTTTAAGTGCTGCCATCGGGCTCCAGTGACAAGACATGACGGAAGGAAGTGGCTAAAGATAGAGCAGCCCAGGGGAAGGCTCACTTTCCACAGGGAGAGCATGGAGAAAGATAGCCTTACAAGAAGAGGGCCTCCATAATGCCTGAAATAGACATTTATTAATTTCACATACATTGTGAGGCACAAGATGTATGAAGGAAAACAAATACGTTCTTTATGTTCATGTAGTTTCATGGTACTAGATATGTATTTGTTGATTTAGATTAGATTAGATTCAATGTTATTGTCATTACACGTATAAATGCAGAGTAAGGAGATTCAATTTAGCATCTAATCAGAAGTGCAAAGAGCAGCAAGTGATATAGTATATACAAAAAATACAGTATATGGATTATGTACAGTTAAATGTAGTATGTACAGTTGGATGCCGTATTTACAGTTAAGAGCAGAGTAAAAAGGGGGGAATAGATATATAGATATGTATATACATATCTAAATAATACACAGATGTTCATGGCCAATATATAGATTTACAGTATACAGTGAACTATGTGTGTACAATAATACTATAAGTACATATGTACATAAATATATATGTGTGTGTGTGTATGTATGTATGTATGTATGTGTGTGTGTGTATATATATATATAGATAGATAGATAGATAGATCAAAAATAATACTCCGTATAATACAGGTGTGCTATGTGTGTACCAGGAAAGGGTGGGGGATGAGGAGTGTAGAGGATTGTGTGTGTGTGGATGTGAAGGGTTCAGTGGGGGCCTAAGTTACTGATTATGTTGACAATTACTTTATTTAAGGCGACACAGTTCAAATTGACTTACTGGAACAATTAAAATCTAGGAATAATCTTTAAAAAGATTGCAAAAAAGGTTTGCTGGTGTGGTGTTTCAGTTTGTCATGGGAACCCCTTTCTTGAAAAATATCCAATATTTAAAGTAGCTAGAAGAAGAGGGAGGTGACTTATTGCACAATGGTTTTGAAAATGTTCCAGTCAACTGGATTGAACGCAAATGAGCAGCGAATACATTCGGCTGCTTCAGTCATGCGAGAGTTAAAGTAAGATACTTCTACTCTTTTCTTACAAGCTAAGCTCAGATTTTTTTTTTTTCTTATGTAGCATGTTTATTACGCCTGGCAACCCCAAAAGGCATTGAGCCAATTAGACTCCATTTCTTACTGTACTGCCAATTACTAATTTAATATACATTTTAATCACAATATACATTTAAGCTTCCATTTCTGAATGAGAGTTTTTTGTTGTCAACTGCACTGTTGTTGTTTGTACTGTACATTTTGCAGCTTGTATATGTAATCCTGTGAGATTATTGAGAAGTAGTAGGCGTTTCAGTGTGGGGAAATGTGTTTTGTGAATGTGTTATGGTTATATAATGGCAGTTCACAGCTATATTTCCGTTGTGTTATCACAGGCTCCCTGGTGTTGAGTGCTTTTGTTATGACAGTGGGTGGTATCTGGACTAGTGTTCTGATGACCCACACCATTTTTCATGCCGTTTCCTGTAAGTGCAGACAGAGTGAAGGGCTGAAGCGGAAAGAACCTCCTGTGGCCTCCTGGGTGCTCACTAATCCATGCATTGTTCCAGGGATCTCTGATGGGTGTGTGCTCCATGCCATGCTATATCCATCCACTACGCATGGTGCTCTGCATTCTGCAGGTCATTTTGCGCGGCCCAACAAGAGTTCATGTGTTAAAGATATTAGAGAGCTAGTTAGCGTATTGCTCGTTCACCAAGCACAGACCGTTCTGAAGGCCATAGTGTCAGGAATGCTGTGACTTTCTGCCTTGAAGATGCATTTGAGTATTTAAATATTACTTTAAGCTGTAATTCTTAATGATATTGAGTGCAAATGCTCGTCCACTGAAATCTAATTCTGTTCCCTTCAGCAAAGCCAAACACACAGCACAGTTGGATGTCCTACCCACACAGCGAGAGCGTGTTAGCCTCTGGTGTCACCGCTGGGCTAGTCTGCTTTAGACAGCAGCACATTGAAGTGCTATTTTTAACAGAAAAGAGCAAGAAGGAACAAGTAAACTGCTTTTCTCACCAACCTACCGCTGTTTAAAAGAGCACGGCAGCATTTTTTCATTCTAATCTCTAAATGGTGCATCTGTAGCTTACTGCCAATTACCACAGATAATTATTCTATTTACTGTATGTAGCAAAGAACAGAAAACCCCATAACACAATAATCACTTCCAGGAGCAGGAAACAGACATATGTACAAAAACTCCATTTTCAAATTTGCAATAAAAACAAGAAATGTGTGATTTGTTCAAACAGGCTAAGTAGGATGCTTTTAGAGAGGAGCTGTGACCGGCGTAACCATTTTTAGCTTTTTAGGCAAGCATAAATTTGAAATCTGATGTGGACAGCTATGGGTAGCCAGCAGTGGAGTGATGTGACAATTTTGCTGTATTGAAGACCAGGTCTTGTGGCCTTCAGGTGGCATCCATCTGTTTTGATATGCCGGAGTGGAGTCTTGAGATAATAAGTGACTGGATGTGTATCTGAGTAGCATCGGTGGTAAAGAATTGGCAACATTTCCTGATGTTGTAGAGAAAGGTCTCGTTGTTGTTTGGGAAAGGTTTAAAATGTGGGATTCTCATCCAAATTAATTCCTAGATTTTGTGTTTCTATTGACAGCTTTCTCAAAAGAGATGGAAACTTCAGGTCTATGGGATGTATCCCCTGGTGTGTTTCGTTCTGCTGGTGTTTAATTTCAGGCGATGTGCTGTCATCCAGGAGGAGAGGTTAGGCATGCAGCGATTCGGGCTGAGATCTGAGAGTCATTGGGAGAATGTGGATGTGTCTTTGGTACCACAGTGGTAGGAGAAAACATGTGAGGATACAATATGGTGGAATGTGAGTATATAAGGAAAAGAGTAGGTGGCTTAGCACAGATCCTTGAGGAACACTGACTCCTGAACATGAATGACACTAGGATTCAGACCTTTGCCAAGGAAAACCAGTTATTCCAAGGTTGATTAGAGTAGATTGGAGCATCTGTTGATTGACTGTATCAAAAGCTGCTAAAAGATCTAAAAGAATTAGAAACAAATATATGGAGACGTAATAGAACTAGTGATTACAGTTCTCCTTCCAGCAAGTTGAGCCGTCCAATGCTCTTGTGTTATTAATGGAAAAGAAACCAAATAATGTTCAAATAAGTAGAGCAATGTTAAACTTTATAAGCAACAAAAACAAGAAAACAGAAGAATAAATTACTAACTTATGCATTGAAATTTTTAGAGTAATTAGTTAAAGGCACAATGCTGGAGGTGCAGTCCTGATCGGTGTTTTCTTTTACTTTTTACTTCAATCATCAGTCCCTCTGCATTTTCCCACCTCTTGTAACCATATTTACCATGTTCCCTTCAGACTTTATAGCCTCCAGTTGTCTCAGAATCCAGATGCTTTGTTGTACTAAAATGGAAGCTACCTTCAGACCTGGACATCTCCTAAAGTACTTGTCAGAACCTTTCAGTGTTGCCATGATAAGTGTAACACTATGCCTGTCTTATCCGAATCGGGCTTTGGTCTGCTTACTGTCTCCTCACTACTCTCACCTCCCCCCTTTGGATTTTGACTCTCAAGGGTATACATTGGCCCAGAGAGGCCATTGCTGAAAATACGCTGACAGTCTGTCGACGCGGTTTCTAAAAATAGCAGCATGGCCCTATTACAGGTAACAGGGACGCCTCAAAGACAAATAATGAGCACCCCTGCTCTTCAGCATCCCTCTTCTCTCTGTGCTCAGTTTCATCTCTAGAAAAGGGACGGATACTGTGTCAGTTAAAAATAGATCTTAAATAAGGAGAATACCAGAAACACATGCACTGACATTTTCTTATTGGTTTAAATATTACAAAACCGCAATCCCCACCCTAGGCCCAAATGCTGGTTGTATTTGAAAGCTAGTTGGTCAGAAACCATGTGGTGGATTATCACACTTCTGTGGAAACACAGTTAATGTGGTGTTAAAATATAACACTATATTCCAAAAGAGAATCTATTCATGCTCTACAAATGGTGCAAGACAAGACAATGAAATGCTTTGATAATATTGACGATTCAAAGCTCAGTTGGATGGAACAGACAATGACCAACTAGACTAGAGTGATGACTGCCAGCAATAACACCAAATACAAAAAAAGAATCAAACGACCTGATACAGAAGAAAAAGGCAAAACCAGAGAAGACAGATGGAAATTAAAATGAGATTAATTAGCAGATTGAACATAGCATGTTGATTGGATGATTGGTGCCCCATCAACATGCTCTCTGCTGCCTTTACTGAGAAAACTCATAGGTGTGAAAAACAGTACAGTGAAAAAAACTCATTTTTTTTTCACTCCGAGACTGTTCACGGCGGTTCAGTCAGTCATAATGGATTTTTTTTTTACCTAAAGTGGCTCATGCTTTTACAGGTTCATCTCTGTTTGCCTACATTAAAGTGGCTCTGCTTGTGTACGTGCTCTTTGACACTGGTACATTGGTACTGAGTCCTCTTCACAGTTCCAGTGTCTCTGTGAAAAACAGAGGGTCATCCCTCCATGACCCAGTTTATGATTTAGTGCCTGCTTTTCCTACACCCCTCCACCCTTTTAATCCTCTCTCACCTGTGGGTGCTATTTTTAGCAAACCCATGAATGCGGGTTGGGAGCTGGCTTCCATGACCTGTGTGGGAAGAAGCTTCAAAACAGTTACCAATGCAGAAAATGTGAATGTGGGGTTTTTTTTTGCTCATCAACATCAAACGATGTTCTGCATAACAACAAGGCCATTTAAATGATGCTTTTATTCAACAGGCTTGGTCTTTGTTGGCTTTATTTTTGTAAAAGTGTTGAGAGGCTTAAAGAGAACTGCAGGCTTTGTGAGTTTCTGGAACACAGTTGGACGGGAATGGCTTGGGGGTTACACAGCCTAAAAGGAAGGAAACAGAATGCTAGGGATGATGAAATGTTTTTTGTCCTCTGGTCTGGAAAGGGTAGAGGATTTACAGGGAAAAGAGTTGTAAAACAAATATGCTTCCTGTGAAGCAGGGGCATTAGGGTCATGGGTTTGAAACCCAACACCAACTGGGATGTGGATGTAAGACCCACCTGTTAGGGAAGCCATAATATCTATTCCTTTCCTAACTGCACTGCTTTTTTTTTTCCCTCCATGAGCTTAGTCTTTGCGCCTTTCAGAATGAAATATATGATTTGGTACCATGGTATTTTATGTAAAACAATGTTTGCGTATGCCCACCTTTCTTTTATTTCTCCCCTAACTTCCATGAGCTTTATACTGATTTACTGAATTGCAATGAACAAGATCATCTTTATTTTAAAGTGGTTTCGTGCTGCAGAATTCCAGTAGCTCCTCCTCATTTGGCATTATGAGACCTTCTGAACCTCCATACCCTCATATCCCATAATGCCTGCACCCCCTTCCCCCATCCATGTCATGGCTCAGGCCTGTGACTGCTGCCTGGCGCCTCCCTGCCCCGACCAAGCCCCATGGGCTTAACCCCTCACAAAATGGTGGCATTCTTTCTTGCCTCTGGGAAATGTATTAACCTTGATTATTAAGGATGAGGTTAAGACTTTAAGTTGAAGGCCGGGAAGAGTGCTGAGGGGAAACAGTTCTTGGCTAAAGAACACTTAACCATCAGGCTCAACATTCCTCACGGGCCTGCCTCGTGTGAGCCGGGCTAGGGGCTAGCACCACCATGCTACCCGCGTCCACCTCGGACACTGTGCGCTTTGAGGTCAAAGCTGCCCTCGAGTTTTCAGAAGTAGCATTGAATTGCTGCAGTTTGACGTTTAGCTTCCAAGGGCGTCAAGTTCTTCAGACCTTACAGCTATGTTATTAAACAGATTTTGAAAAACTTTTGCATGACCTTATCAGTTTAGGGTCTTGTACTGAATATTTAATTAGTTTTTATTTAATAGGTCCATTTTTTTTGCCAGTGGAATACTTTGATCTGCTAAATTCAGTCATGGTTGAAGCCCAGGTGGGAATTCACTTAAGGCTTTCTGGGAATGCTGGCCTTGAGTGGGGTTAGGTGTTAGCATTCCTATTGTCTGACTGTGGAGTAATTAGTGGCTAGCTCACTGCGCACTGCAGGTTCCCACAGTTACTCTGCATTCAATTTGGTATTACCTCCAGTTCAACAGCAGATTATCTGGTATTTGTGTAGCGATGGAGTTTAGCTTAAGTTAAATCCTATACAGTGACCCTCTTGTTTCTTTCTGTTTGTGAATTCTTCGTTGTTTTCAAGCTTCTGAGGTCTATGGGATGTTGGAATCTGCTGCATGGTTTTCCGTGTTTGAAGGCAAACCATAATTTCAAAGGAAGTGTAATCGCTCCAGTTGAAAAAAGTCATTAAATGTGTTTAGAAGGTGGTAAGGTTTGATGTTTTGTCATACAGGAAAAGATTAGTATTAATCTTCTAATATCGAGCTAATAACCTTAATGTTCAGGAATGCAGATGCCAGTAAGTAGGCATTCATAAAAAGTGCATTTTTTCTTGAAGTACAATAGCTAATCAAGTTTTAAGTTTCAGAATGATTGAGATAGGAATATTTCCTACACTATTGCTTTATGATCAGGCTTGTTAAAAATGGATACCAAGAAATACTGTATGAATCCACAATTATTCCATGTCCTGTGACCATAGTGGGATGTGTTCAGTATTAGTGTAGTGTGTACAGTATGTGTTGACTAGCCTCCAGTAGGGAAACATTTTCAGGCTGAGGGGCCTCCATTCTGTTAGGCCGGAAGCCTGTCCGTCATTATCGCTAAAGTGAGAGAAAGCTCTAGAGCCTGAGAACTGAACTCTGGGCTGTGACCCCTCTCTCTGTGCCCTCTCAGCCAGAAGACAGAAGTGCTCTCATTAACATTACAACATTAACAAACTCATGCCACTGCCAAAGCATTGAACAGCACCATCAATTAATGGATTTCTTGCTTGACTTCTTTTACAATGTTATTAGAAGCAGTGTTGACAGATATTTGCATTAAGAAAATCTTGTAGATGTGTGTTTCAAACTGTGCAGTCATTTTAAAGAAAAAAAAACCTACATCCCTTTAATTTTTGTAATTTTTTCAATGTAATTGAATAAGCAAACATTCGTCTTTTTAAATACAATGCCTACAGATAAATGTGATATAATTGAACAAAACTAAAGTAACTTTTAAACATAATTTTTTCAAGAAAATTATCAAAATATGAAATAAACTCAGCGGAGAAAGTAAGTACTGTATATGCCTCTATATAGAAGCTAGAATTACCCTAAATCAGAAAATAACAAGTTGAAGACATTTTTCATTATTGCATTATCAGTTTTTGACCACATTTGCATTGAATTGCAAAATAATTTCAGCTGCAACTTGTCCAGTTTCTTTCTGATTATAAAAGTATGCACTTTCAAACCAGCAGTTGCAAAACATATCTGCCGATCCTGAGATTAAATTTGGGTTTTTTTAGACTCATTTTAGCAACAAATGGTTAGCGCTCTGTCATTTTAAACCTATGTTGCTTTAAACCCATGTTCTTGGAGTGGAATGATTTATTTGAAGTGATTTAGAAATGTTTTAAAATCCAGATTTGTAGGCTTCCACAACCTTATTGAGGCATTCAGATGACACCACATACTTTTATGCCAAAGAGAACACCAGATCCTAGATACCCTAAGTTGGGTATTTTTTCTAAAGCTGTGGTGCTCAAAACTTTGTGAACTTTTTAAAAACTTGTGAACTTAAACAGCATCTGATTTTCAAGGTAGATGAAGGAAATCTCGTTAAACAAATGAAACAATAATATGTTTGGTCATATATGTATTGGGGGAAAAATGGTCCAATGTTGAGGAAAGACCTACAGCGTGTGGTTCATGTGAGGAAACCCACCAACATCCAAGAAAATGAGATGATGTTTTATGCCAAATTCATATAAAAATACAACATTTTAAAGGGTTCACAAATCTTTAAGCACCACTGTAGATGTGGTCTCCGTTTCTACACATGCATCAGTGCAGACTGAATAATATTGGAATGGGTCCACATTACTAGGAATTGCCCCAATTAGACCTGTTTAACAAACTCCCAGTTAGTTCCACTGCACACTGAGAGCTCAGGTTACTCTACCATAGCTTATTTCCTTTCCCCTCATTCAGTCCGCTCTTTCCGTTCGTAGCTTTTTTTTTTCTGACTTCTGTCTTTTGTTGGCTGTTCAAGGTTATGGAACTGCTCAATGTCTTTCATGTTAGAAAGCAGCAAAAACATGAATAGCTGGAGAAAATAACCTGCCTGAGGTTTGTTGGTTGGTATGAACAACACATCCCTCACTGCATGCAGAGGAACTTGGGGCACCTTAAAGAATGCAGTTGCATAATGTAAATTATTATGCAAAGGAAATAACATGTAAAATAACGATCTGATTTAACCCATTTGACATTATGGATTTTATATTTCATAACCAATATTTTACAAATATATAAAAAATATATATATATATAATATATATTACATTACAAATATATCTGCAATTGAAATTTCTGTCAACTTCACTTGACCATTTAAAACGTCTTCAGTTTGTATTTTCATGAGATAAAAATAAGTCTGTTTTCATGATCACATTGCCCACATTTCTGTTTTCTATATATAGAACCCTTCATGTCCCTTGGGGAAATGGGCTGCACACTTCAAAGGCCTGTAACTGTAAAGCACCATTGACCTGCTCTTCACTCGTTCTCTGCTATTGGCTCTCTCCTCTGTTATTTACAGACTGGCTCATGTGAGTGCAATCAGATAGGAAACATGCTCAGCAAGCACTCTAGTGATGTCCGCTGATTTTGCATGGATCAATCGGATTAACCAGAATCAAATTACAGCATGTGTTTTCCTGCGATGCATTTGGCCGGTAGTGGGAGTCATATGCTCCGATGTCATGCATTCTTTTTGTTTTAGCTGCTCAGAATGGAAGATGTCCTAGCTTAGAGTGTGGACTAGATGTAATGAAGCAGGAAAGTGTGAATTGCTTCTGCTTATGAGTGGTAATGGCAGGTCATGCAGCAGTACACTGCCTAATTGTGACGTTTTAAGTACAGGGTGAAGGTAGTTTGTGCACCACCTATGTGCAAAATATGTCATAGAAGGTTGAATCCTAGCCTTGAGATATATGTGGTGCATTTACCATTAGCAGTGTACATTGGCTTTCACTCTGGCTAAACCGAACCATTTTATTTCTAAATATATTTCTAAAGGTGCTATTCACATGAAACTCTCACCAGATGTTGGCAACAACCCATCCAATCCACATATGCAAAGAAATCAAATCATAGACGTCATGGCGGTTTAATGCATTACTTATTGTTTTCTTTGAAATAATTGTACCTGATCATTTCAGGTCTTTCTGGAGCTCTCCACAAATAGTCCTTGACTCTTAGACACCTGATAATTATTTTCTCTCCTCTGTCTGAAATCTTGCGGGCAGCACATGGTTGTGGCCAGTTTATGAAAAAATGATGTTCTTTCCACTTCCTGATTAGGACCCCAGCAGTGCTCACTGGAACCTTCAGTAGTTTTGAAATTCTTCTGTAACCAATGTCATCAGTACGTTTTGAGCAATAAGGTTGCGAAGGTCTTGAGAGTGGAGCTTTAATTTTACCCATCTTGAGATGTTTCTTGTGAGACACTTTGGTAATGAGATGCCTTTTTATAGCCATCAGTTGGGACTGAACCAGCTGAAATTAATTTGCGCTAAGTGGCAGGATTGCTTTCTAATTACTGATAGATTTCTGCTGACTTTCCAGACCTTTTACATCATCCTTTCTTTATGTTCAATGCTTTCCTGCTTCTCTGGGTCATTCTTTCTATTTTATTACTCATAACTTAAAGTGGACAGCTATGGTTTGAAGTGTGGATTGGATGGGTTGTTAACAACGTCTGGTGAGAATTGTCAAAAGCCAAAAAAATGATGACGTTCAATACTTATTTTACCCGCTATACAAAGTAAAACCTGCTGGCGGCCTTAAGACCCCAGGACCTCTTTGACAAGTTGGTGCAGACCAGAATGTCTTTGCAGATGAACAGGTGTTGTGGAGGAAGGATATTGTGGTTTAACTAGGTTGAGGGTTATGACCCGGATCATAAACTCATGAGCAGAGAGTCGTTCTGGAAGTCCTCCGCCTTCGGAGCCACCTGTGAACGAGATGTTTGGAGAAGAAAAGAATAGTGCTTTGAATTTCAGTTGGATCTTTTATGAGGCAACCCACCCTGGACAGGGGAAATTCTCCATTGTTTGCATTGTTTTAGTCTTGTTATGTCTGTCTGAAGAGGCTCCATTGTTGTCGTGCTTAGGTGATAATCGTTAAAGTTTTTGTCTTGGCCTCCCGCTGGTTTGCAGCACTCCCCCATCAACACAGGAAAGCTATAAATGGATCATATAAAGTTCCAGCTGAAGTTCTGGTGGATGCTGCGTTGCTTCTATAAAGATTTTTTTGCCATTCCTTTTAAATAGCTTAATTCTTAAACAGCAATTTTTAACATCTGATATCTGAACTTCGACTAATGGTTCTGTGGAACTTTCTTTTCGGCAGATGAACAATCTTGGAGCTTCACTCTTTAATTTAGGTGATTTTCTGTTGGGATCCTCAACCACATTTTACTGTGAGAACACCTAAGACCTAAGGTACAGCAAATGGCCAACCTCACTTCATGCAGAGAAGGTCTGTTTGACATTAACCTGACCCACACAGCTGGTGGAATTTCAGGGATGAACAACCTTATCTCTTGTGTGTTTTCCTTCCTTCTCCCACAAGTGGTTTTACTTTTTTATCCTCCCCACCATTTTTTTCTAAAGTGCATATGAAAACATCCACCTCTCTGTCTGAAGGCTTGACTCATTGATCTCCTCGCCCACTCTTTGCACTGACCTGTGCTGACCTCCCTAGAGCAGTGGATGAAGAATGAATCAGGCTTGGAGCTCGAGTTCCAGCACATTCTAGAGATGCCTCCCCGCGCTCTATTCCTGCCCCCCCGCCCACATTCTCCTCACTGAGAGCTGGCACTCCTGGTTATTTACAAGGCTTCCATGAGAAGGAGGTCCCGATCCTTCTCTGCCGGTGCTACAGTTAGGTGCTCGTTTCGCACCTTTTGAGAAACCTCATGCATATGATATCCCGGAGGTACTGTGAACCGTTTTGGTTTAGCTCCTGTCTGGCACAGGATGAGCCGTCTGCTTGGTCCAGCTGTGGGAAAGTCACGCTGCAGTCTGGGCTGCGGTTTCAGGTTCAGCACATGTTCAAGACACTTTTCTGGCACTGGTAAAATGGAATTCTCCAACTCTTGAATGACACTCTTACTCACTCATCCTTGTTTGGACCCTTCTATTCAGAGACGAGTAATACGTAGTGTACTTCTGTACATCTGTTTCTCCATTCAGAACGCTTTCACTATTTATTTAAATGACGTCTGTAATGGAAGAAAAATAGAAAATGTCGGTTTAGGCTCTTTTGGTCAAGTTCTACTTTATATTGTTATTTAGTGGCTCATGAAAAATTGATTACTCTGAATTAGATAAATTCCCTGTCCTTGTTCCTGGTCTACCAGCATTAATGCAGGCTTACAGTGCAACAGCAAGTGTGCACACAGGCGCCTTTAACACTAGGACATGCAGTAAACAGGTGTGGATCATGCAGTACTCTGTGTTTTTTTTTTTTATTTATTGTTGACATAGTCACGCACTACACAGATGTTTACAGGAGCTTATGTAAAATGTGCATACTAGCGTGTCTGAAGTTCAGTATCATTTTCATATTCCTGCACATGCTAACACACTTTTCTGGTCACATATTTGCATGCACAGTTAGCATCACACCAGTTATGTTAGTCAGTTGCCTGAGGTGGGAACGGTAGCATTCAAGGGGGAGTTTTTGCAGTCCAGCTTGTTTGTGAATGAAATGTGCGGTTTCTTAAATATTCTGAGTAATTGTACAGCTCTGATGTGGAATGCTGGTAAATTTTTGAAATGGGATTGGATTAGTTTTTCCAGATCTTAAAACGAAGAAGGAAAGTCCAGATATACCAATACAGTACCATTGCTCAATAGAGAAACAGACACTAGCCACTAGACGCTATGTTTCCATCCACTTTTCAGATTAAATTGAAATGAATGGCTACAATGTGACAAAATTGTGCTCTGTACTAGGTTTGAAAAATTGTTTTTTTTTACATTTAGTCTGAAAATTTTTTTTTTAAGAATTGCTTTTACGTTGAATTTGAAATCTGAATCAACAGGAAAAACTCTATACAGTGTGTCCTCGACTTACAACGTACTCTCCATAGTTTACGGCTGTTTTTTTTAATTAAAAAAATAAATAAAATTTAGGGCTGTGAGAAATGAAAGAAAAACTAACTGTAATAAAATGCTCAAAAAATGCAATACAGAGCTTCAGGTGGGTAAATGTCTCCCTCTGGTGGACTGACAGTGGCCCCAATGTAAATAATAGAAGGCGCATATGTGTCAAAATTCCACACATGTTAAGGTACGGAACCCCATCGTAAGTTGAGGAACCCCTGTAAAAAAACACTTGACATTGAGATGTATAAAGGGTTGCACCGCTCTTGTTCTGAAAGGCTGATGTTCAACACAGTTTGCCGATTTCTCTGATCAGATACTTCTGATGTAACACACGTTATTCAGTGATTATGAGTAAGTCTGACTGATGGGTTTTGCACCCCAGGCCCACAGAGAACTCTTTGATGGAAAGCAGCTTCTTTTTCCTGTTTCATTTCATTCTTTTATAATATGTATAGAAAGTGCTTCTAAACAAGATACCTGGTCAAACCCATAGTGTTTTAGAACTTTTTGTCAAAGAACATAACTGTCCCATATTGCAGATATATTTTTGTTGTTTTCTTTACTCCAGACTTTTTTTGTTGAGTCATAATTTGCACATTTCCCTTTGGAATGTGAATACAATGTAACTTTTCTAACTAAGGGATTTAACTGAACCTTAAGGGCCATGTTACATTGGGTACAGTCACATCGCTTTTATTTTGGCGGATTAAAATGTGCCTGAGCAGAACTTATTTTTCATGACAGGAGACAAAATGCTCGAGACAAATATAATGGCTCAAGATCAGCCACAAGCATTTCTTGTCTGTTTACTGTCTAATATAATTTATTTATGCTTCGTATGGTAATAGTGGGTTTGAATTTTTGTCTACTGCTGCCTGCTGTTGTTTCACAGACAAGATGACTTTAATTTATACCCGTATACATTATTCATTTGGCAAATGCATTTCTTGAGGGGGGTGCAATTTCTTTTTATCTATCTTTATATCTTTACATTTTTTTGCATGAATACAAAATCTATATGGATGTGAAACAGCTACTGATTGTTGTAGCACATGTTAGATTTTTAGAGGTGATTTTATAGCAGATAATTTGTAAGACAAACTCAAAATGTGAACAATTTGCCTTGATAATGTGGTTGCTATCATGAGGACAGACTGTGTTTTGGAGCATTTGGGTATTCTGTCTGTGGGCTTTGGACCAGGCAATTTCTTACAGTGTTCCTCTGGCTCACACAGCGATTGCGCAATGTTCTCTGGCCCTGTCTCGACCACAGCTGCAGAGAGAGAGAGAGAGAGAGAGAGAGAGAGAGAGAGAGAGATCTAGAGGAAAACAAGGCGGGTGGAGAGTGGAAATCTGAATGCTTACTGTAGCTTGAAATAAGTGGAAGAGCTGCAGAGGAACAGAAAGTTACAGAGTTCAGAAACAAAGATCAATTCAGGATGATGCAGAAATGTGTGTGTAAATGGGGCTGAAGAACAGCATGTGTTGAAGAAAGTCAGGATAGAGAACCGTGTTAGTTTTCTAGTGCAATTTCCTATCACTACCCTACTGTACACATATTTTTTCTGTTATACATATATATGGTGTACAATTGGTTCTTATTTCTTAATGGAATGATGGAATAATGGAAACCAGTGATTTCTGGAAAGTTTCACACAATGTAAAGCAGGGGTGTCAAAGTCAAATGGACGGAGGGCCAAATAAAAAATGTAGCTACAAGCCGAGGGCCGGACTGATCGAACG
>JBBIGC010000033.1:10455210-10466377 GCA_037576955.1 Lepidarchus adonis
CCAAGACTCAAATATAAAACTTCACATGAGCATGAGGAAGAACCATCGAGAGGAACCAAGACTCAAATATAAAACACCCCATGAGCATGAGGAAGAACCATCGAGAGGAACCAAGACTCAAATATAAACTTCCCATGAGCATGAGGAAGAACCATCGAGAGGTAAGAATAAATTGTGGATTTTGAAATGCAAGTGTTATATATATATATATTCTACATTAACATATTTGGTTTTTCATAATAAGAACCATTTAAATCCCAGAGGCTTTAATGAGAACTTACAAAAGTACAAGCTCTTGAACTTCAAGCAAATGAACAATTGAACTGTGTTACAGAGCTGTTTTGTCTGATTCTTTGTATTTCTCCACTCAACGTATCATTCTGGAACTGCATACCCTCTTTGGCTGCTTTCCCCTTCCACAGGAAATGAAGGCACTGTTATGAGGTCTCATAATCTGACGCCAGGAAGAGGGTTTGTTCACAAAAACAAAAGCTAATTTATGTTAGCCTTTCACATAACCTCATCCTGTCTTGGCTCCAGACACAAAACCCTCCCAAGAATGAACGTTACATGTGCTTGACATATTTTAGTAAATGTAAATAATGTAAATAAAGGAGCAGACATGCATTAGAAACCCTTTGGTTTCTGAAGTAGACTTGCTTGTCGCTTTCTGTCAGGTGACACAGTGTTTTCTCCAAAGTGATTTTCGTGCTAAGCAGCATTAGTACACTTTTCTAATCTTTTAAGATGCTGCTGTGCACGGGACCGGGCAGGGAGCATGCCTGGCTGATAGGATGACGGCGTGCGGACGCAAAGGCTCCCCCGGCAGGCTGCCCTCATACGTCACTGAGCCAGGAGAGCACTGATCCTCTAATGATGTTTACCAGGAGAGAGTACCGTCTGTTACCGGCCTTCTGTTCCCATGTTGTAAGTGGAAAGTAAAAATTAATCTGTTGTGCTCTCTTTGCTGGTACTGTTGGAGTTGGTCTTCAAGAAGCTGATCATTTTATTTCTGGAGTAAAACAGTCATTGCCCCAAAACAGCTTTCCAGAAATGTATTTTCAAAGACAAAATAGCAGGAGGAATTCCCTTTACTGCATGAGGAGGAACCACTGAGAACTGAGACTCTGAGCATGATGAAGAAAGAGGAAGAGAAACCAAGACTGCAAATCTGAGACTTCTTAGGAGCATAGAGGAAGAACGACTGACAGGAAAAAAAACTTGATGATGAACCATTGAGAAAAAAACAAGACTCATATAGGCAAACTTCCCAAGAATATGAGGAAGAACCACTGAGAGTATCCAAGACTCGTGTCTCAAGAGCATAAGGAAGAACCAAGACTCAAAGGAACAAACTTCCTAACAGTATGAAGAAGGACCACTGAGCGTAACCAAGACTCAAATGAACAAAACTTTCCAAGAGCATGAGGAATAACCATTGAAAAAAAAACAATTTGAAAGAAAAATCTTCCCAAGATTAAGAGGGTAAACCACTAACAGGAACCAAGACTCAAATGGACAAACGTCTTAAGAGCATGAGAAAGAACCAAGAATCAATATAACTAATGTCTCAAGAGCATGACGAGGAACCACTGAGAGGAACCAAGACTCAATGGGACAAATGTATCAAGTGCACGCGGACGACCCACTGAGAGAAACCAAGACTTAAAGGGACAAACCTCCCAAGAGCATGAGCAAGAACCATTGAGAAGAACCAATACCAATTGAAAGAAAAAACTTCCCAAGAGCTTGAGGAAGAACCAAGACTCATACATGCAAATTTCCAAAGAATATGGGGAAAAAACACTAAGAGGAACCAAGACTCAAAAACTAAAGCTCATGGAGAAAACAGAGAGAGAAACCCATACTCAAAAGAAGAACCCACCCTCTTCTAGTGGAGTTTTGAAATAAACCATTACTTTTGTGTAATTTGTGTGATGTAAAGACATATCTCCTTGATATTCTAAAGTCATGACCAGCGAGTCTTGAAACCTCTCACCCTCCTCCTCCTCCCTTTTCTTCTCAGCCAACAGCTGGAGAGTAAATGAGAGGCTTTATGATTGGGTCCCATCTGCTTTCTTCCTCTTGTTAAAACACAGCTCCACCTGACCTTGACAGTGCTGACACGCGAGCTCACACACTGCCAGTGACTCTTACGGAGCACTGTGGACATTTCCCAGCTGGAGCCGGATCAGCCTCGGCCTCTGTAATTAGCACAGCTTCCTCCATCCCTCACTCTGCTCTATGGTCAATAGAAGTTCTTGCTCTCAACCCAACTGAACAAACATAAACTAAAAGCTCTGCAGCCCCGTTCAGGTTCAATACCCAGTGTCGACTCAAATGAGAATTCTCCAACTACCAAATTACAGCCTTCTAGCTTCGAATGGTCCTTTTCTTCAGGGTCTGAATGGACTTTCTAAAAAATAAATGGTGTGTGTCTTCAGCCTCTGCGGACACGGTGACTCATTTGTCTCTAGTGCCTTGGGCAAAATTAGAACCCCTTCTTGACTAATTGTTTGAAGAGATCTTGATCTGGGCAAATATCAGATTATTTCTCCACAGACCAAAACAATGCTTCTGTTGAAGGCCTGGAATTGCCAATACCCTCATGGGTGGTCCTCCAGCAGAGTGCTTCAGTTAATAATATGTAGGAGGCCTGCCTTTGCATCCTTATACTCTAGCATAAGGTGACCTTTGTGATCAGCTCCCCTTGAAGAAGAAGAAAAGTGCCGCTCCGAATGTCTCACCAGGGTTCCACCGCCTTAGTTTTAAGCACTGCAGACCATTGACTGTCTTGAACGTTGAATAAAACAACACTTGCTTTTGGTTTGAACAAAAAAAAACAGCTGAAAGTGGTCAGGTGGTGACGTAATGTGCTGGGCTTACTGAGCCTACCTGGCTAAAAATGGGCATGAAGTGTGTGCGCTCATGTTCTGGTTGGGTGGTCCAGCCCTGCAGGCCGTGTCCTTGCAGCTTGTATGTCTGTTAGACTGGGCTGGATTTGGATACTGCCACTACTGCATGACTTGCATAACAGATGTATAACTACTGTGAAAATGTTACTGATCAAGGAGACAACCACAAGCGGCCTAGTCATGCTAATGCAAGGTGGGAACCTACACTGGTCCCTTGTATCTGCTTTTGTTCAACTCATTAGTTGGATCAGGTGTGTTGAAAGCTGAAAGCTGAAGAGCACTTCCCAATAGATAACTAGCAGACAGAACGCCCCAGCCACATTTAAATCTAAAGTGGAACAGACTGTGGATTATTTTGTGATGGCTGTATCGCTGCACATCTTTTTCCTGCACTTTAATAGTGATGGATGACGGTACAAGCGAATCGTCAACATCGCTGGAGAGCTTCTTAGAAAAAGATGTAAAGACTCAGTAATCCAAGCGTGCAGAATTGTGCTTCTCCGCCAATATCTTATGTTTGCTGAACTGTCCTTAACAATTATTTAGATCAGACTAATTAATCTGGTATGCACAGGGTTAAAAACAAAGCGCGAAAGGCATTTTTCATGGGGAGCAATACAATATGGACAATGTAGTGTCTAGTGCAGGAAAATAGGTTGAAAGAGTTGCTTTATGAGAGTTGTAGTTCGGGTTGGTAGCACGATGCTAGCGCAACCTGACAAGTGACAAAGGGGAACAGAAGTGAAGCCCTGAAGCCGAAGTAGCAGTTTCCCCGCACTTCCGTCCACAGTCGCAAAGCAAAAAAAGAAAAGTTAACAATATGCTGTTACTTATTTCAATTAATAACGCGTCCCAGTATTTCTGTATCACTGTCATTGTCGTGCGATATATTGATTATCGCAGAATCACAATATCGAGATATTATCGTTATCGTGGGCCACATATCACGTATCATATTATATCATATCGTGAGTCACTGTCCCAACAAAACATTATATGTTCAAGAATGTAACTAGAAGGAAAATAACTTTCTCAACCTTTCATGCAAATTCATATAAAATATTTGAACCCTGTTGGATTGGAGTGTGGCCAGTTCACCATTGCTCACTACATTTCCACACGATGTAGAAGGCAAACTGTGTAGAAAACATATAAAAATGAGAAATGTGAAGCTACAAGGTTCTCCCCCCAACAGAGATAACAAACACAGCCGAAGGCCTTGGGTTTGACCCTGGGTCGACCACAGGTTCCTTCTTGTGTGGAGTGTTCCTGTGTTTGCTTGGGTTTCCCCTGGGTGCTCCAGTTCCTTTCCACTGATGTAGGTTGATTGTGTGAGTGGATGTTTGTCTGTCTCTGTGTTACCCTGTGGCCTCCTGTCCAGGGTGGAAAAAAATATGTGAAACCTGTTTACACAGGTCACAGGAAAAATGAGACTAAGAGGCAACTCTATGACCCAGCTTGTATGGTCTCCATGGAAATGAGAAGGGTACCATAACCGAGGGGTATAATCCCAGCTCCCGGGATCTTTGAGATGAGTCATTTTGAAGATCTACACCACATCAGAACCTGACCTCACTAATCATCTCATGGCTACAGTCATATTTTCACAGCAATGTTTTACCATCTAGTGTAAAGCCTTTACAACAGAGACCGAACAGTTACTGAATCAAAGGGGACAAACTCCCCGGCCCATGTTAAAGGCATGAGTCGGGCCTTGGACCTGCTCTGTTCCCCATTCCATGGCTCCATACACGGATCCGCTGCCTGGGCCCTGTTCTCCGGCTCTCTCGACTGTCCACTGAGAAACGTGAGAGGACGTGGGGTGCTTTATCCCACTGGACGCTGTGATTCCATGCTGTGCTCATTGCAGTCCCCCAACAAACAAACAATAACCCTCATCCTGTCCTCTTTTAATTAACACCCCCCACCCACCCACACACACCAACAGTTATTCCCCAGGATACCCAATCCCACCCCCAAACGGCCAACCTTGTTTACAAATTCCTGCCATATTTCAGGATCTGCGGGACTTCTGTTTAGGAGGCGAAGAAAACAGCTGTTGGAAGAGCGATGGCTTCCAGACCGGCCTTTCTCAACAGCCAGCAGCAGCCGAGCGCTTGCAGAATCATCTGTCAGGAATGTGTTGAAATCGTCTGGAGAACGATAGAGGCACAAGGCCAGCGGGTGCACTGGGCTAGCTGTGTTTTGTCTCATGGAGAGTGTAATGGGCATTGTTTCAGGGGGCATTCCTGAGAATGAGTCTAAGAAAGAGGTGAAAGCTGCTCGTTGTTATGGAAACAGCGGAGGACAAGGTGTCCTGAAATGCCATTACAATAGGCCTTTGTGTTTTAGTCCAGACACACCCCATGATGTGATAATGGTCTTGTATTCAGTCCTTCATATTCAGTTCAGTTATGCAAACCTGGACCACTGAGTGGCCTGGAAAGCTGAAATAGGTGATGAATCAAAATAAATTGACTATTTGTCGTTCTGAACATACCTCCACACATCGAAATGTGACCTCTACACTTAACCCATCACACGTGACGCAGCAGGCAGCTATCAACCGCAGTGTAGCGGGACGTTATCTTACTGGTGGTACCGCAGTCCTGACTGGGGTGGGACATCACTGCCCACTGCAACGTGCTTTGTTGATTTTCTATTCGAAAATATGTACGCATCCTCTTCAGGGAGCTTAAATATGGTATTTTTTGTCCAAGTTAGTTTAATTTGTTGCGTTCCATAGCTTACATTATATGTTTTAGTTTTTTTAGATATTAAATTCTGCTAGTAGACAGTAATTTGGCATTGAAATGTGCTGAAGGGTGCTCTCTGTAGCGTTTTTGACCTAAAAAATCATGTCGAAGGGGTACCAAAACTTTTGCACACTGTCGTATAGTAAAAGTAAACAGAACAAAAAATATGGTTCCCTTTTTTACACTTAATGTGAAATGCCGATTAATTCATTAAGTGCAGTAATGTTATTACACTGCATTCCCCTCACTTTGTGGTTTACTGGCCATTCATAAACATTCCTCGCTTCAGCTGAACATTGTGTATCAACATGGCTGATGTGTCCAGCTTGTGGCCACGTCCGGCCGTGTCTCTCGTAGCACATCCTGTTTGTGGCCGTCCTGGCCGGGGCGCCTTCTCTTGCGGCTGCTCTCCTGGGAGGCCCAGAGGGCTCGACTTCCTGTTTTGGTCAAAGCAGTGAGTATGCAATTCAGAACATGTCCCCGCAGCTCTGCACTGAACCCAGCCCGGGCCTGAAAGTGCAATTAGGCAGAAGTGGACAAGAACGCCCACCTCCTTTTATGCCCCAGGCCGTGCTCCTCTTCAACCAAGAATGCAAACAAGTGGCGCTGCAATGACACACGCAGGTAGACAGGCACTGACAGCGCCTCCTGCAAGGCCTCCAAACACATCAAAATGACAGTGAGGCATGACAGATCCTTGGGAAACTGGGGTTGAGAAAGCTAGGGTTAGGGTTAACTGTCAGTCAAAGTCAACAATAAACAGTCGAATCGTTTGCATGCAAAGATCAAATCCAAGTAGGCAAATGAAATATGAAACTTTACTTCATATCTGTGAAATATTACAGGAGGGGGAAAGAAATGACATTAGCTATGATGTGCATCAGTTTCATCGACAGTGTCCATTCGTCAAGAAATGTTCACGTTCGTGCAGAGCTGGAGAACTTAGTGTGAACAGATTAGTCATAGCTCAGCAGGATTTCACACACTCCGTCTGATGCAGTGGTCATACAGCACTAGCGGGCTCAGTGCTAGCTCAGCTAGCATGTTTACACATTGGAGACTGACAATGGGAATGGGGAAAACATCAGTTCCATGGCTTGACTTCCACTCAAAAGGTGAAAACAAAGCAAAGGATGGGATCATGATGTTGAGACTCGACAGCAATATGACAAACCGATTTTGCTAATGTGCAATATGCTACATATGCACGACTGTTTAAAGTCACTTTGCATTGCACTATTTTGTGTGGCTGTACAGCCAGTTGTTCTTTGGCCAGATATTTTATTTTTGCGATATTTATTTATTTTCTACACTGTGTAGACTAAATAAACACATGACATTAGCATGTTAGCACATTAGCCAGTACCCTGTTCTTGCCAAAGTTGCAATATAACTGACATTTTTTGCTCATTAATGAGCCAAACTGGCATTTAAAAATTATTATAGGAAGAAACAGTTGCATATTTAAGCAACATGAATGAAACTGAGTGCTATGTTGAAAGCAAGAGGGGACTGGCCATTAAACCCGGTGAGTGATGCATAATTATGTTTTGTTGCAGGTTTCACAGACAGACAGCACTTGCCTTGCTCATTGTTATTTAGGTCCTAAAATAGTAACAATCAATTAAAATAATTTTTTAATCTTCAGATTCTGATCTAGGCAGATTCAGATTGTGCTTCCCTATACTTTTCATATTGGCATTTTTGTTCTTGTATGTATATACAAAAATAAAACCTCAAAATTCAATACTTGACAACAAAAGACGTAATATTTCAAGGTCAAATGATATACAGTAAGTATAGTATGGGAAAGAGTGTTGTCCTGAGCTGTATCAGACCAGACTAACCTACACTCCCCACGTGCATCAGTGAGTCTTGGGTGACCCTGCTGCTGATTGTTGTTCTTCCTTGGATCATGTGTGATGGTAGCAACTACTGTAAACCTACTGTAGCTCTTGTCAATTTGGCTTGGATCCATACACTCCCTATTACCTGTCAGTGGTGTTAATGTTATGGCTGATGGGTGTAAACGTACAAACACACACACACACACACACACACACGTATGTATAAAAAATAAGGAACTTCTTGAAACGGCTCATGTCCGAAAACCTCTTTGAGTAACTTTCCCACTTCTCTGAACACCGTGTACATATATTATCATACAGAGAACGTGACGGCAGCAGAACTCCCTCAGAAACAAGTGAGACGCCACACAATGGCCAGCTGCCAGTGGGAGATGAAGTAAATATCCAGTGAACAGGAACTTCCCCTCCATCCCCCAGGAGGAGGGCAGGAAGAGAAAGCCCCTGGTGAAGCCCAGCACACCCCAGGTGACCCTTCACCCCTGCAGGCTTTCAGGGCCACCCGTCCCCGGAGCAGAGAAGAGAACAACGGGATAGATGACACGGGGCAGGGGCAGCGGCTTGGAGCCGGGTGATAAAAGAGGAGCCGTCATTGTCTCTGGCCCCAGGCTGACCGGGGGTATGTAGGGGTGGGGGGTGGGATGGGGGGGGGGGGGACTCCTCCTAGGAGCCTACAGAGAAGCAGCCCATCAAGAAGTGTGTGTGTGAAGAGGGACGCACAGGAGGAGGCTCTCTGTTGAGGAAGTTTTTGATGCACCATTATTTTAAAGGAACTGTTACACTCATTACACTGTAAAAACCCTGCGACGCAAAGCTGGAGATGGTAGAATCAGAGTGTGGCGGCGTATACGGCCGTACACACCAGGCTTTGACGCACTAGATCACATCAACACCGTTGTGATAATAGCAGGAAGAGACGAGCTGTTATCACTCCACTGGCTGAAGGCAGGACCTGAACGGCCCACAGCGTCCTCCACAGCGTCCTCCACAGCGTCCTCCACAGCGTCCTGGCCTGCTTTGCTTTGCTTTGTTTAGTTTTTTTTCTTTCACCGCTGCCTGAACTTCGACTGTAGTCTGTATGAGTGTCACTTGTTGTCACTCTTGGACCAGAGAGAGGAGGGAGTCGTGAACGGCCGTCAGGAAGACTGCAGTAGAAATACGGCAGCAGTGTAACTAATATTAACACAATGTGCGACCGCAGTGGAAAAGCCTGGGTGCTCAAGCTGCTTTTAGCTGCTCCATCTAAAAAAACATGGATGCCCAAGCTTCTCAGAATAGATTTATGTTTGTGGGACAGGATCTTATTGCTGTATTTCATTATTTATGAATAAAACATTAGTGTTTGAAATGATTCAATGTAGTGAACAATGAGAATTTATTAGTGGTGATAGGAATCAAGAATTGAAACATTTACAGTATATATATACACACACACACACACACACACATATATATATATATATATATATTTTTTTTTATTATTTATTTTTTTTTTTTACAGCTAGTCAAGCTACATGTGTATTGTGATAATGGTAAAATAGTTGTAAATTTGTAAAAAATTAAGAATAAAGTTACAATTTTCCTTATATTTGTTTGTACACACACACACTACTGCGCAAAAGTATTAGGCAGTTGTGCAAATTGTTTGTTCCCATCTCAGCAGTGAGAGTGTTTCTGCAGCAAAAACACAAGTTCTTATTAGAATAATTGTTACCAAAAAACATGTAAATGAATGAAAAATAAACTATAAATGAGTTGTGTGTGTAGTAGATGTGTGTTGGGAGATGTTAGAAAAGTGCAGGTTTGCTGATTCCCCCTCAGTGCCTCCAGCCATCGCATGTGTGTGAAACTAACTTGATTTAACCACTGATTGAACCCAAACCGAGGATCTGATGGTTCCTACAAATAATTCCAGGCTTTCACAAGGAGAAGTCTGGAAATGGGAATCCAACACACTGACAAACATGTACTGTTCACTGTATTCATTTTATTTGTATTGATTCTAATATTAATGATCTGAAAATAAAACAATAAAAACACTTAATGCCTCTAAACGACTCTTAAATATACATTTCTCAGGGCGACTACGATTTTTGCACAGAACTGTACATATATACAGTGTATTTATATACTGTTCATTTATATGTTTTCATAACCATTTCATTTTCTATGAGGGAGGTTTTCTGGTGTTTGGTTCCTACTACCATTACTGTGAACAGTTTGTAACTTAACAATTTAATGATAAAGAAAGAATGAAAATACTCTTTCCTGCCGTCATGTTGGACTGACTCTCTTGAGATAAACATCCCCATATTAGCTAAGACTGAACTTTCCTTGGCTTTGATGGACCATTAGTTGGTCAGTTTAAAACAATCCATTGGAAGGTTTTTCTACAGAGCTTCGCCAAAGAACTTCCATTATGTAGGAACTGTACACCAGATAGCATTCCACTGGCCATAGCAACCAAGCTAGCTAGCAACCAAGGCTAACACTGATCACTGAGAAACAAAGCAGAGGCTTCTGTCCATTTATCTTAGTGTAACATTTACAGACATAACAGAAATGCCTTAACGTGAGTGAAGAGGGTTGAGACAAATACTGGGTCAGATTCATGACCCTCAGGTGTTTAGGGGGAAATACCTCAAGGTGAAGGCAAAGCAGAAAACAAGAAGAACTGCAGCTCTTCTAAAAGCTACAGCATAATGACTGTTACAGAAAGCTCCCTGCCATGCATCCTGTGTTAAAAGCTCTGAAACTGCACACACCTTTTTGCCTGTGTGGTCACTCTGCATGTGAATGACAGGCCTAAATGGACTATTAAGGGAAAATGACCACTGGCTGACACTGGAGACAGCATGTCTGAAGACATGGCGACTACTCCTGGTCTTACTTCTTCGTTTTCCATCAACATGACAAAACGTTCCTGTTTCTCACAGCACGGCAGGGTTTCCAACTGCTGCTAAAGATCATGAAGCTTCATCTGTGTCTTGACTAAACCTACTACTGACCTGAAACAGAGTGCTGAGTTGAGCTGATAAGATGATAAGATTTAATGTGACGTGGTTTAATGTGAACACCTTGAGTTATTACTGTAGACTCATACTTACTTTGGTTCTATCTGCTCAGTCGTATGTAGAACACTGAGTGGTCATGGTCATGGTGCCGGAAAGACAAAGCTTTCAGAGAATGAAACTTCAGGTTATACACACTGGATATTTACATGTGTAAAAATCCCCAATTAATTCACCTGCACAACTTGCATTTTCATGGTGAAAACTATTGATTCCAAGTGTAACAATCGAACCCAACAACGACTATTAAGCTGTTATTAGCTGGTTGTTATAACAGAATTAAACATTATTAAAAGTCGTCTGGCGCAAGTGACATGCAGAAGAACTGCGTGGGCTAAACACCACTGATGGTTCTGCTAATGTGTTTAATGGACCATCAATTTACACAGGATACAGTCCCACTGAACACCCACGGATCATCTCAGCAGCAGCAGCTTCCACGAACCTTTACACTTACTCTCGCCAAAAGCCTTCTGACTGATATTAAACTATCTATCTATCTATCTATCTATCTATCTATCTATCTATCTATCTATCTATCTATCTATCTATCTATCTAT
>JBBIGC010000033.1:10473965-10488992 GCA_037576955.1 Lepidarchus adonis
ACACACACACACACACACACACACACACACACACACACACACACACACACACACACACACACACACACACACTACCACCACCACCTCTACCATCCTGGTATGCCTTTGTGTGCTGGTATTTACCAGCCTAACGGCTTCGCTTCCTGACTTATCACACGCTTACCCACACATGAACACTTACATGTACACACTCACATTTCCTCATGGAATGCAGACGGCCCCTCAGTAAACTGACCTGCACCCTAGCAACTGGCCAGGCGTGACCTTCCTCCTCTCTTGGTGAAGTGGTGTTAAATTGCTCTGACCTCACTTTCAACCCACTCTACAGTTTACCAAGGGGAGGGGGCGGAGCTTCAGACAGCTTTGATAACACCATGATAGCCCTGAGTTGCGATTGTTTTTCTTTATTACTAGGAACAGGATAGGGCTTGGGGTTTATTGCTGTCTTCAGCTGGAGCAGACACTGCAGTGACCTCCGGGTCAGCAACACTATAACTGATGAATGCTTAATGATCTTATTAAGTCACCCTGTGCGATTCCAAGTGTGAATGTAGCTGGTGATCATCTCTACAGTCTGCGTTCTTCCTGAAAGAGGGAGGCTGAGGAACATCAGAGAGTGCTCAGCTAATTCAGTCGAGATCTTCCACCAGCAAATGTCATGACTGCAGTTTTGTCATGGACCTTATATTATTTTGGGCAAGACTCTGCTATTGCGCTAATGGCCCAAGATTTGACTGAGTATAGCTTTGTCAAATCGTGTGTCTGACCACTCTGCTCTCTAGTGGATGTGAGGATAGAAGAGTGGTAGCACATCCATCGGCTTTTGAGCAGTAGGGTCCAGTTCCCATACCGAGGGCATTGTTGGTTGGACTTTAGTCCACCACAGTTTTGGTCATTGTCCAAAGTAGTTAAGGCCTAAATCAGACATAGTTTAGACTTTAGTCCATCACACTTCAGACCTTATTTCTGAACAGTGTAATCCAGAGGTGTAGATCTTCAGGGCTCTGAGGTTCCTGAATAGGAGAACCAGGTGTCTTGGACCTCCGGAGCTGAGCAGACCTGGTTTAGGCTTGAGTCCAACATAGTTTAGGCCGAATTCCAGCATAGTCTATTCCCTATGCTGCATTTACACAGCATCTTTTCAGAAAAGCTGGGCTATTTTCCAAAATGCAGTAAAAACACAAATATATAATATGTTAAGTCACGTCAACCTTTATTTTACTGATAAAAGATTTTCAATTGTTTTACTAATCAGTTTAATTAATTTGTAAATATGCAAATGTGCTGGCTACTACACACTCAACAAATGTTACAAAACACCACGCAGACAAAACGTATCTGGACCGTTGCTATCTCTATGTCCTCCACCCATCCATCTATCCATCCTTCCTCTGTATCTACAGTGTAACCCCCCGACTCCCACCCCTCTAGCAGGCCTCAGCCCACCAGCTAATGTCTTGAAAGAGAGAAAGAAAGCCTGAGAGAAAGCAGCAATAGTAGCAGCTGCTTTCAAGCAGTCTCAGGAGAATGAGGAGAATGAGGAGGTGGAGCTAAAGATGGAGCATGGTGGGATGGAGAAAATTCATTCTTTTCAGGAGGCTGAGAGGAGGAACCAAAGTTCAGCTGCCCTAGTGGGTTTCTGCACCCTCCTTCCCAACCTTCACCGTGAAACATTTCAACTACTGTTCAGAAATAGAGATCTCTTGTCATATGAGTTATTTTTGTTTATTTTATTTGACAAGATTTGACCTCTACTGTAAGCTGTCTTAGTTATTAGCAAGTGCTCTACAATTGCTCATTTCTGACACCTGTAAGGCCTTGTCCACATGGACGCCTGTATCAAGCGTTTTTCTGGTGTCTTGTTAGGTCAGGTGAGTGCAGATTTAGCTTTTTCTTGGTGCCAAAATCCTGATGAGTGCAGAAAATGCCATTAACATGCTTACATACCGTTAATTTAATTTTCTGGAGGACTGGCAATATCCCATGATTCTTCACACATTGTGCAGCCAGAGGGTGAACCCAGTAGGGGGCGATGTTCTCTCTGCCTACATCACCATAATATCATTTCAGCTCGATTAAAGAAACGGATCCATATTTTATCAATCCAATAAAGGATTTACAACTTACACTCACACTCTGAACTGACTCACTACTGCTCCCACATGTAAACACACAACATTACAGTCTGAACTGACTCACTACTGCTCCCACATGTAAACACACAACATTACAGTCTGAACTGACTCATTACTGCTACCACATGTAAACACACAACATTACAGTATGGACTGACTCATTACTGCTCCCACAGGTAAACACACAACATTACAGTCTGGACTGACTTACTACTGCTCCCACAGGTAAACACGCAACATTACAATCTGAACAGGTCAACACACAACATTACAGTCTGAACTGACTCACTACTGCTCCCACATGTAAACACACAACATTATAGTCTGAACTGACTCATTACTGCTACCACATGTAAACACACAACATTACAGTATGGACTGACTCATTACTGCTCCCACAGGTAAACACACAACATTACAGTCTGGACTGACTTACTACTGCTCCCACAGGTAAACACGCAACATTACAATCTGAACAGGTCAACACACAACATTACAGTATGAACTGACTCATTACTGCTCCCACAGGTAAACACACAACATTACAGTCTGAACAGGTCAACACACAACATTACAGTATGAACTGACTCACTACTGCTCCCACAGGTAAACACACAACATTACAGTCTGAACTGACTCATTACTGCTCCCACATGTAAACACACAACATTACAGTCTGGACTGACTCACTACTGCTCCCACAGGTAAATACACAACATTACAGTCTGAACAGGTCAACACACAACATTACAGTCTGGACTGACTCATTACTGCTCCCACATATAAACACACAACATTATAGTCTGGACTGACTCACTACTGCTCCCACAGGTAAACACACAACATTACAGTCTGGACTGACTCACTACTGCTCCCACAGGTAAATACACAACATTACAGTCTGTGCTGCCTCATTACTGCCTCCATAAGTAAACACACAACATTACAGTATGTGCTGTATCATTACTACCTCCACATGCACACAAAAGTAACACACTGCAAACAAATGCAAATGTCATATTGGAGTCAATGAAAAACTGATACAAAACACCAAAATTTGCATGCCCATGTGGACAAGGTCTTACTTTTTTATGTCTTGTTTTTTTAATAGACAGGCTGATGTACTTGTGGACGTACTTGTGGATGAGACCTTACTTTTTATGTCTTGTTTTTTTAATAGACAGGCAGATGTTCTTAAACTGTACTCAAAACGTACCATTTCTTGTACTAGTCTATCCAGTCCATATTTTGCAGCAGAAACAATTCATTCTGAACTGACTTTACTCACAATGTCACAAAAACAAACACATTTACATAAAGTAAATCAAACAATTCAGCCCACAACCGTTTAGCTCCACCCATTCAAGCTAAAGTTATGTACCCTACCCAGGCTGAATTTTGAATGAGGTGAAAATACAAATGCTCAAAATTCTTAAAAGCATAGAAACAAAACTACCTGGTTAATAGGAATTAGAGAGCGGCTGGAAAATAAAACTGCATCAATGTCATAAATTGATGTTTTGTGAAAAAAAACCCAGAAACGTGTAGGATATTTTATGTAAAATGTTTTTACAGCTTCCTAGCTTGTTAGCATCTTTTATATGTGTATCTATCAAGCTGGCTTAGCAATATTAGAAACCTTTATTTTGTTAAAAGTCATCGCTGACTTTAACAGAAACACCTCTGATCCTTTTAGACAAGTGCCACAACTGGCTGTTTGGCACAGAAGAGTGAGCATGTGTGTGTGTGTGTGTTTGGAGGAGTAGTTTGGTAGTGAAGGTGCTTATTCCTTCTCCCAATGCTGCTGCTAGGTTATAGCAGTGGCTTTCATTCTGCACAAAGGGCCTGGTGGGGCCCCCAGCGTCGGGCTGGGCTGAAATGAACCTAGAAGGGGTCAGGAGCGGTTGGACATTAAACCCACCACCCTATCTCCCTTACCCCCGAGCGACCCCCAACACCCCACACCCTGACTGGAGAACAGATTTCACGCTGTCTGAGGAGGAAAGGCGAGAGCAGATTGGAAGTGAAGAGGAGGATGGGCTTTACCAACGCTCTTTAAAAGGTGTTAAATGATAGTAAAATGGGGGGATTAAAAAGGACAATAGAGGGGACTAATCCCCTTTTCCATAGCCCCCACCCCCCTTTTCTGCTTTTCCCCTCCTTCTGTTCCACTCCTCGCCTTGTGCCCCCCAAGCAACTCTGCCACTCTCCAGGGGTCAGAGTGAAGAATAATGCGGAGGAGAAAAGGGCGGGACGAAGGAAAGAAAAAGAAAGCGAAGGACACAGAAACTGACACAGATGGACAGAGAGAATTGGTAATAGGTGCTATCACTTTGGATGGTTAATAACTGAGAAACACTTTAACTAGGGAAAGTGATTAATTGTCATTGTGAACATCAGAGACGCTTCACCACAACATGACCTCTGCATTTAACCCCGCCCCCACGAGTGAGCAGCTATCAACAGCGTATTGGGACGGTTCCTTGCTCAAGGTGCCTCAGTAGCAAAGTTCAAACCACTAAGCCATAGTTCTTTTATTTTTTACTCAAATTTCATAGTTTCACAAAAAGACAGACTGTTTGCTAAATTTTTGCCAAGATTGCTTTTGCTTGACTGAGGGGTGTAACGATTAATCGATTTGTATCAATGCATCAACCAAATTATTGCATGATCTTATGTATCGATCTGTCACATGAAAATCTCTGTGTATTCATTCCACAGTTAATTTAATCTAAAATTTGATTGCATGTGAGAGTTGAAATGTAGCAGATCATGTTTCATCATATTTCACACTGACCGCAGACCCCAGTATCAGATCGAATCACATCGCTGATATAAAAAAATATCGAATTGTCAGCTAAAATTTACGATGACGAATTGATTTGAACACTTATTAAAATGATTGAAACTCTGCAGATTTGAACCTAAATTGAATTGAAATGTAATTCATTATGCAACTGCCATATAATTAACTATATGATACGCAGAACTGTCAAAGTTAAGACAGTTCAAAAGCTGTTAGTTTACTATAAATGATCATTTCAAAGCAAAACTATGTATTTAGGTTAAAATGACAAGGTGGTGTTTGGTGGTTTGCACCACCTGCTAATCAAATGTCTTAATCACAGTGTTGTTTGTTCTGAGGCCTCCACCTTCACTGTCATTACTCCACGTCACGCGCTTGCATGCGTCACTGACATGACTTGTGCTGCTGAATAGGAGGAAGACTATAATATTTCTGATAGCAGGTTTGAATGTAGATTTTATTGATTTTTTTCAATGTTTGAAGTACCACCAGCACAACACAAGACAATTAAGAGACAAATAGTGACTCTGCAACAGCCAACCATTATGAACATATTTTGGGGGATTCATATTTAATAAAGGGTAAGTTTCACCCACACGTGACACAATTTTAAAGATCATTCCATCTGGAATCTCAGAATATCCTTTTATGTGTAATTCCTTTGTACTAATGACAGTATTCATTACTCTATATTGTAGTGTACTTGTATACTGTGTATAAATTGTGTATAAAAAGTCTCTATATACATTATAATATTTCTAATATGTATGATGTACATTATATATATGTTAATATGATAAAAATAACATCTCCTGTATATTATCTATCAAAGTGTGTACTCTCCATTATGCATTATACTGTATTGTGTGTATTGTATTGTACAGTACTGTCTGTATATAGTCTGTGTATAGTCTTATTGTTTAAATGTAGACACCATTGGCCAGAAACAAAATCCTGTGTGTAATTAGTTGATTCAGATTCAGATTCTGATCCTGGCACTTCTGCAGAAGTAGGAACCACTGACGTATATATGATGTATATGATGCATACATTTCTTAAGGGAATCATTTGGTTTGATTAGTGGTTGGGAAACCAAGCATTGGGTCAAAAACTAAATTAATCAGTCTTTTTAAAAGGTGTGGGTCCTCGCCAAAACTGGAAGAGACATATTGTATATACAGGGGGTCCTCGAGTTATGATAGGGTTCGGTTCCTCTGAGTGTGAAGTAACTCGAATTTTGACGTAATGCATGTCATGATTTTAGTGAAGGTTTTATTGAACAGCACTGTGCCTTATTAAAACATGTATTAACGTCTCATATTACAGTAAAGCATTTAGGTAACATTGCTCCAGATAGAAATGCTCTTTTTAATGCTTCAACATACACAACAGTAGTAAACGCATTGGAGAGGTGACACTGACGGTGCCTTAGCACAGTGCACTATTAACCCCCCATCTCACCCACCAATCCACATCAACTCTTACTCAACACTAACGGTGAGTAAGACATAAACATCACAGTAACCCTCCTCTGTCTCCCCCTCCCTGCAAGAATCAGGATCATACACTACACACGCTCATCTAGCGTATTACCGTAAAACATTTAGTAGATGTTACCGTATATGACAGTAAATACGCGCATACATTAAAAAAAAGGACAGTGACGTAACCACAAAGTTTTGCAAATCGAATACAACATAAGTCTAGGACCCTCTGTATTGTATATATGTAAGCTCATATAGTGGATCACAGCCATTGTTGCTCTCACTGCATATCACTGGTGAAAATAAATATTCTCTCTGTGGAAATCATGTGATTTACATGTTTAGGTTCATATGAAGCATGTGTTTACACCATATACAAATGCTACTGAATCACAGAAAGTCATTCCACACCAAAACAGTCCAAATGCTTTGCTTTAGAAATGAAACTTATATTATTTTAATAGTCAAATTAACTACAAAAAAATATATATATTATATATATATATATATATATATATATATAAATCACAATTATTTTAATTATTTTAATTGCTGGACAGCCCTCATATGTGACTACATTGGAATAGCACAGCAGAATAAAAGGAATAACTCTAGACTTACGTGAGGACATTTTATGGCTTCCATCAGTGTTGGTGGCGAAGTTTCCGAGCAGCCTCAATGACAATTGTTTGGGAAGGAGGTGTGAAAGCAAAACCTTCTCAAAGGAGCCTGAAGGTCAAGGGTCAGGAGCTTCCTGAGGCATGTGCGAGGGTGTTTTTCTTGTCACCCTCTTTCAGAGAGCTGGTGGGAGGGGAGAGGGGTCACAGCCGGGTTAAAGGGTCAGCTTTGAGCTTTAGAACGAGAGAGCGCACAATACAAAGATAAGCATGGAATGTAATGGCTGGATGTTCACGCATGGCTCAGAGCACTTAGATGTGACACTGACAATGAAACAAAGCTTATAAGCATCAGTCTTGCTGAAATGGTCTTAAACTTCTTGGATCCATGCTTTGCAGACTGAATGAGCTTCACAGACTGACCTATTGCCTCACAAAATGGTTACAACCAGGACAAAGAAAATCCTGGTTAAAGACTGCTGTGTAATTACAAGGATAAAGGCTTTTTTCTCTACACACTCACCTACATACGCATTCCTGCTCTTCTTATGCAATGTTCTAGTGGCTAACGCTATATTTCAGAAGCCTTGAGCTGCAATTACTGGAGGAAATGAGGGATTTAATGAATTTTGTAACCTGATGGGTGCTATAATGCTGTCCTTGATATAAAAAATATTTACTTAAACATTTTATTGACATTCATATAAGACTGTATTCTTAATGATTTGGAGGAGAACTTCTCAGAACTTCACTGACAATCTTGGCAAGTATCATTTTTCATTAGGTAGAGTATAAATGAATATTGAAAAACAAGAAAATGTATAGAATCATGTGAAAAAATAAGATTTTTTGCAATATAATTGAAAAAGTGCCTACAGATATACATAGCTGATACATTCCAACAATTGACTCGCAGCATTGACATTTTTTTAAGTTTTTTTAATCATTATTTAAATAAACAAAAAAATAGATAAGTCATCTGCGTACACCCTTACAATTATCATATCTTCAAGAATATCAAGTTAGTTTCAGATGAGTGGGATTGAGTAGAACCTCCTGCAGGTGGAACCAGTCTTATTTAATTATAGTCGAGTGTTCTCTTTGCTAATGAAGGGTGTGCTCTTATTATGGCGAGATCTAAAGAACTCTCTAAGGTCTTCAGCAAAAGAGGTTGTGGAGAAAGAGATCTTTAAATTGTATAAACTAAATAACTGTAATGACAATCAGTCACAGGGGAAAAAAGAAGTCTCCAAGAACCCCAGACTTTCATGATGAGATTTGCAGGGAACTCTCGCAAGTGTTGGTATTCTGTGATCTATGAAGAGATTGGATAAATCTGATCTGCATGGGAGTTACGTTAGGCGAGACTTTCCCAAACATTCCAGTTTTCAGTTTTAGTTTCATACTGTAGGCAGAGACGAGGTCTTTTGCAACAACATGGATAAACCTTTCAACAGGATAATGAAGCTAAGCACACAAACAAATCCACCCAGAAATCATGTTCTTTTAACCCCATTCAAATGTTGGGTGGGATTATAAAAGGTATATATATATATATATAGTACTTTTTATATATTAAAATTATATTCTTGCAGTATATACAATGAAATGCTCAAATATCAGGACATTTTAAATGGGGTCAAGAACTGTATCAATTCAGGAAGTTATTTGTGTGTAAATGAGTGTTTTCTCTTTTTTTACATCATTACATTTTTAAAACCATTACAGAAATCGCTTAAAATTGTAAAATTGTGGAACGTAACAATGTGTGTGTGTGTGTGTGTGTGTGTGTGTGTGTGTGTGGGCGTGTGTGCGTGTGTGTGTGCATGTGTGCGTGTGTGCATGTGTGTGTGTGTGTGTGTCAGAAAGACAGAAAGAAAGACAGAAAGAAAGACAGGAATGCATGTAACTGAGAAAGACGTGTGGTAAACACGCTGTTGAAAGCTATGGCAGCTGCGTGCGTGCTGTACCACACCCTGCCCCACACAGAGTTCACTCCGAGGCCACAGAGGGTGAGCAGCTCAACAGGCCAGGTCACGGGCACTGGCTCCGCCTCCTCCGCCTACCTACTGCAGTCTCACAATTACTCACCCTGTTTGTCTGAGGCATTCGGAGAAGTTCTCCTCCCAAGCAGTGTGGAAAGGATTCAGAGTCCAGACAAATGCAAATGCCAGTGAAACACAGACACAGCAGGCAAATAACTGACCCCCTGAACCCATGGCTATTTATTCATTTATTTCTTTATTTCTTTATTTCTTTCTTACTTACTTACTTACTTGTATATATAAAAAGAAGCAACAAGTACTTTCAAGTGTTTAAAACCTTAACAACATCCAAAGGCTCTACACCAGAGGTGCCAGAACTTCCGTAGCCATGGAGAGCCAATGTGCAATGTTTGTGGTGGGCAAGAAGAATACATAGCCAGCCATTTGTTATCCTTACTTTTTCACACTTTGTCTGTATGTGGTTAAACTACATTTTATGTATAATTATTCATGTATAGCATTCACAACATAAGCCTTTTACAGCAACTTCCATCAACCTACATAAGCCTTAATGATGGTCTTCAACAAGCATCACCTCAGTAGGTCCATTAGCAACTGCCACTTGTGGGGAAATATGCTTAATCAATGTCTGTAGAGGTGCATGTCAGTTGTTATACTCTATTATTCAAGGGTTTCTTTCATTATAAACTATACATTGCAATTATGTTCAATGAAAAAATGTTCTGTGGTTCTCTAAATATCCAGAACCTCTAAAGAAACTTCATATAATGTAATCGTTCTGGGAAGAGCCTTTAAATTGGCACCATTATTTGAGATTAACACTGACAGATTAATGACAGATTTGTCAGTATTTTTCAGAACAGGGTTAATATTTCGTGGGTAATTGCTAAAATTTGTGATGAGCAGAGGGTGGGGGGTAGGGTGCATGACTGGTGCCGCCCCACCATGGCACTCCAGCCGTCTATGCCTAAAAGTACCTGGGTTAACCGGCCCAGAGAACCTTATCCCAAGCATAAGATGAGAAGAGCTGCCGTGTTGTGGCTGCAGGCCATGTTCCAATTCTACTGTACCCGCAAAGTAAACCATAAAGAGATACAGCTGCCCGCACACTCTCCCACAATGGGTGCAGAGGGTTTGTTTTTTTTGCCATTCACACTCCAAAGACACTTAGAGTAAGTGTGCTATAATTAACGACGAGAGCAGCGACGAGAGCAGGGACGAGAGCTCTTTTCTCCCAAGCACTATTGGCACTGGGAGGTTATTTTTATAATGAGACGCATTTCAGAAAAGAGCTTTCTAAAGCTGTCAATAATTCAACCTAACACTTACCCTCTCACAAACCCACACACACACCCGCCCACCCACACTCCCACACAGCAGAAGAGAAAAACTAACAACCTTCACCCAGGTCCGCAGGGGTCGTGGTGGCTCCTGCGTGACCCTCGGCGTCTGGAGTCTGACCAAACTCAGCCAATAAAACCTGTTCCTTTTACAATCACTCTGAGAGGAAGCAGGTCTGGCACCTCCTCCGTTTATTACCCTTGCCTATCGTAAAAAGTGAAGCCCGGTTAGCAGTGGGGGGCCGCTGGGATGCTCGTTCAGCCTGGCCTTGAGGAAGATCTTTACCTTGTGTGAGATCCTAATGAGCTACAGAGCTAGCATTAGCCAGATCTATTAAAACTAGACCCCATGGCTAATCATAGAAGAGAGGAAGGATACGGAGCATCAGTCTGGCAGGGGGTCCCGTCTGTCCGAACGCAGAATATGTTCTCTTTAATGAGGTGGAGGTGGGTGTGATTTACAGCCTGGCTGCAGGAAACTCTATATTGGTGCATTTTCTGCAGTGTAGCATTAGCGGAACTTCCTCGAGTCGAGCCATGTATTGGCAGTTGCACAGCGAATCACGTTTAAAATGAATTAGGTGCTATCAGGGCCGTTTAAAAGTCACGAGGGAATATGCAGCATGCACTCTAGCGCTAGCATTTAACAATGATAGCCTAAACTAAATTAGCTAGCAGAATAACATAAAAATAAATAAAGCAGCCTTAATGAGTCACTGTAACGTAAAAAAATTAGAAGAAAAGAAAGTGAAGACAGTGAAGGAAGAGCAGACATCACTTATGCTTGTTATGCACAAAAGAAAAGACTGCCTGTTTACTATAGCAGCTTCATATCACTCTTACTAACCACTTGCTAACAAATTTTAGCGAAAAACTAAACCAGAAACAAATGATCAGGGGTGGAGTTATAGGATTGGATGCAACTACCATGCCTATAGTACATAATTTTTATTGTGACACATTTAAAATCCCATTTGTTTAGCAGGTGTTGAAGACTAGTGTGGGCCTCCAATGGAAACCTAAAATATGACTTGGTTTGGAAACAAAATCAAAAAGTCAGAATTGAAATGATATCCCAGACATTCTGGGCAAAGTTGGCACCAGTGTGAGTGATTCTGGCCGACAGTCCACATTTTTCATGTGGGCCCACATCAGCTGACAATCATTGGAGGGGCAACTTCCAAAAAGAACAGCGGAAATACCTATACACACACCCAGACTTCCATTGAAACATTTAATACATTTTATCAATTTGAAATTCATACACTTTCTGATTCAGTGGGAGTGAGAGAAATCAGGAAAAAACAGATCTGGGCCAACACGGCACTCTTTATGACCCAAATCATTAAAACTATGTAAGGACAGACGCTGGCGCTATCCGGGCCAGAGGAAATGGATCGGGTGGGCCGGACCCACCAACCCAGAAGAACTTTGCTACAGGGGATGTTGACCACTGAACTGGAAATAGCCCTGGTTTTTATTTCAGAAATCTGGTCACCCTCTGTAATCCCAACTTCACACAGAGCCTGTATTGTAGCATTGAGTATCTAAGCATTGAGTATCTAAGCATTGAGTATCAAAGCATTGAGTATCTAAGCATTGAGTATCAAAGCAGGCTGTTCAAGGTTTTAGCTCAATAGACAATGGAGAACCTGAAGGTTTGAGCGAACCTTTCTGTATTTATAAATAAAAAACAATTGGCCTTCTAATTTGAGGTCTACAACGTCATCACATGAAGCAGCACTGAAACGAATGAATGATTGACGAGCTGCAGCCTTGGTGTCTCTGTATTTGCTCAGAGTGTTATCACTAAGTGGAGGTGGAGACGATGGAGGTGAGGTCATGGTGTGGCGCCAAGGAGAACTCACAGAGCCCATCCATTTTTAAATTCCGGTTTGTCATGTTGCTGAGGACCTCCTTCCTGCCCTTCTAGCATGACTGCCGCTTGATTACCCATCTGAGATAATCAAGGATGAGATTTGCATCTCTAACTTCTCTAACTACTCAGAAGAGTTGCTGCTGTGACTGTCAGACCCAACAATCATTGGTGACTTCCCAGAAAAAAAATAATTTTTTAATAATAATGTTCTTCATTAGCTTTCAGCAAAATGACACAAACATCCCTGACAGTTGACATCTCTCTCTCATATTCATAATGCATCTTACCCATGGTAAACAAACAAACCATTTTATGATTAAAAATATCAACACACATATTAATGTAATTTTATTATTTGTTCAGTATGATGTTAAGGTGCATTCACACCACAGGAACTAGGCCTGGATTTACTTCCTGGTTGGTAGTTCCTGAACTATACTTTTTGAAAGTTCATCTTATAGCAATGCTGTGTTGATTGGTTAATAATTACCTTGTTTTATATATAAAAGTTTTGATCCATCTTGTGTGGTGTGTTATATCTTGTCTTTTATATATATTTTCAATCTTCAGTCCTTCAGCTAATTCTCTACCACAACCAACAAAGCAAACTGGACGTATGCTGTTGTTAGCGGCATTGTTAGCGCTATTTCGCGTGGTTAGCCATATTGTTAGCATGACACATACTTAAGCCCACTGAATGTCACAATTAAAGTCCTGGGCCCACTTCAGCATCAGAGAGAGGCAAGAACAGAGGAACAGAGGAACCTGAACCAGGACTTTGGAGTGAACCATGATGATGATGATTTAGTGTCTTATTAACATACAGTCAAACTTGAAATCACAAGCAAGTTTATCCATGTTGATCCATGGCTTGGGATGGGTTAAATGTGGAGGTCACATTTCGTGGTGAATATCGTGTGGTCACCATGACAAATATTCACTTTCTAATGTATAAGACTGCTGAACTCTCACAGCATGTTTATATATGTATAACAGCTATAAATGAGCAATTATTACACTGGGAGCCATAGAACTCATAGAAGTTATGTCACTGATCCAGAGCATGACACTGAACCACAAGTTAATAGTTCACCTGTTGTGTAACTGTAGTCACAAAATACCATTAGTGGCATTAAAAATGGAAAAGGGGAACTCTGGTTTCAGCCTTGTCATCTACAAAGAGGAACCGGGGGAAATCTTTGACTTTATTCGAGTTCCTTCGTTGATTCCACTTAACATAGGCCTACGGTTTGGGGCCTAGGTTGCAGGGAGTGATGCTGATGGTGTTTTTTTTTTTTCGTCAATGCTAATAAAAGTGTTCTTTCTCTGAGAACACAAACAGTGTTATCACATTGCTCTGAATCACACCCTCGCTCACAGGTGTTGTCACGATATTCCACAGGCTAGAGCTTTGCCAAACAGGAAGTTAACTCAGTGACCTCGTTCACATGACTCAACACAAAAATTGTTTTTGTTTTTTTATTGGTTTGTTTGTTTTTCTGAAATTTGCGGCTCATTAAAATGTATTTCTTTGCATTTACCTTTGTGAGTGTGATCCATTCCTATAGATATCTAGAAGTTATGCAAAGAGATTGACAATAACATGAGTCTTATGAGTATTTTTTTACACATGAAATAAAACCATGATTACAAACCTGTCATGTGTTTGCATTGAGTTAGCATATGACCGCAGACTGGATCGAACCTTTGACCCACTCTAATAGGTCACTCTGGATCATTCTCCAGCTGGGCTACATGAACACCACCATTTAACAAGCTCTCTTTATCTGTGTGGGTGGAGCTGGATAAGAAAACACCAACTTTTTGACAAAAACTAAAAATAAAACGTCTTGCCACAGAAATCGGTTGTCTTTGGAGATCTCTGTACCTCACGGTCTGTACATAAGATGTCATGGGATAGGGGAAAAACAGAGTGGAGGAGGGGGGATGAGGGGTCGGGGGGCAGCTACAACTGTAACTATTTTGTGTCTGGTCCACATGACTACCACACAAACAAGGCTATTCATGAGCCGACAGAGAGAGGGGAAATGCAGAGCGCCGCCGGCTGTGGCTTGGGTTCAGCTCGTCAGAGAGAAACGAGGTCAGTGAAGCCTCATCAACACTAAAGTAGATCTGCTCTGATTTATTGGGCTTTTTCTTCAATACGATTATTTAATTACTTATAATATTTCAAGACTTTACCAAAAATGTTAATTAAAATATTAATAACTTGTTAATTAATTTTCCAAACTGTTTATCCATTTTGGAGTTGCATGGACGCTGGCGCTGATCCCAGCTGTGGGCCAGGGCAGGGTTCACCTTGCACAGGAGGCCAACCCATAACAGGGCAACACAGAGACAGACACCCATTCACACACACACCTATGGTTATTAAAAGTGGCCAATGGAACTAAACTACAAGCCTTTGGACATTGGGAGGAAACCAGAGAACCAGGAGTTTCTTCCTGTGAAGCAATAGTGCTAACCCTTGCATTATTATTAATAATAATATATATTTATTTTCTATATGTTTATTATTATTTTCTTTACACATAAGTAGACTATACAGAAAATCTTTTTTTTATTATTATTATTTTTTTTTTTTTACAAAATATGTCACAAAAGTCCTTTGGTTGTAAAATTTAGATATTAGATAGAATTTCAATAAAATCTCGCAACAAGTTTTAATGCGCTATGTATGAAAAATATTTAAAGGGCTATTTTTTTTTATTTTTTGTGCATTGATATGAAAATCATTTA
>JBBIGC010000033.1:10497542-10510340 GCA_037576955.1 Lepidarchus adonis
CTCTTTTTTTTTCTCTCTCTCTCTCTCTCTCTCTCTCTCTCTCTCTCTCTCTCTCTCTCTCTCTCTCTCTCTCTCTGGGTCTCCCCCTGAAGCATTACATACTGGCATTTGCTGGCATCATTGCCATCCCTCTGATCCTCGCAGACCCAATGTGCATAAAGGACAACAATGCAGCCAAGAGCCAGCTCATTTCCACCATCTTCTTTGTGTCAGGCCTTTGCACCATGCTTCAGACCACCTTTGGCGTTAGGTAACCCAAATGTCCATAATGGCAACTAAAGCCTAAAGCTTAGACTATAAGCTAAAAACCCTCTGTCCATCTCAGGTTGCCAATCCTGCAAGGTGGGACGTTTACCTTCATTACACCAACGCTGGCCATCCTGGCTCTGCCGAAGTGGAAATGTCCAGAGCAAGGGGAGAGTCCTGACCTCAACACCACTTCAGAGAACGCCTCCCTCGCAGATCCTGAGGAGGTGTGGAAAGTGCGCATGCGTGAGGTACTGCTACAGCCAAGCTGAAAAACACACAGCCTATCAAAGCCATTACAATAGTTTTATTCAATTATTTTCCAAACTGACCATTTCGTTAAAGTTAGGTTAGAGTAAAACAATATTGGTTTGCCCTTTAAAAGGATCTGTTCATCCGTTTTCCAAACTGCTAATTCAGAATAGCCAGTCAACCTAAAGCTGTTGGACAGTGGGAGGAAACTCACACAAACAGAGCTTCCAAACTCTGAAATGCACCTGTGGCTGACATGGGGGTTGGACCCAAGACCTTGTAACTGTGAAGCAACACTGTAAACCAATGCACTACTGTGCTGCCTGCTTTAGCTGCACAGTAACCTGGAATTTGAAAGCAATAAATTTTTACCCCCTTTAACCCCCCTCCTTGTCCCCTTTGAAAGCAGCTGTTTCTAGACCATTATTCACCAGAAAACACACACATTTTCATAACAAATATAGACCATTAACATGCTTATAAACTGTGTGTATTAGATTTTAAAGTGTTTTTAACATCAGGTAACTATTAGTTATAAGACCCCCTGTGAAATTTAGTTGGATTGGTGCTGAATGAGAAAAAAAGTGAACCAAAAGTAGCCCCAATCTGAGGTTTCACCCCTGGTCCTGGTCCAAGACTGGGATCCAATGATTTGGATGAAATATCTTCAGTGCAGTCTGGGCTATTTTTTTGGTCCTAGAGGTCTGTTTAGTTCTCACTGTTCATTGTCTATGATTATGTCCTTCAAATTTGGCTTGTAGGGCATTACCTTGTCTCAGATTTGTTTTTGATATGTGCGTCTTTCCCAGATCCAAGGCTCCATTCTGGTGGCGTCTGTCCTGCAGGTTGTGCTCGGGCTTTCTGGTCTTGTGGGTCTAGTGCTGAAGTTCATTGGGCCACTATCAATTGCACCCACCATTACACTGATTGGGATGGCACTCTTCAGAGAAGCGGGGCAGAAGTCAGGAGCACACTGGGGCATTTCAGCTCTGTGAGTCACACTGTAAATATAAGAAGACAGCTATCTATCTATCTATCTATCTATCTATCTATCTATCTATCTATCTATCTATCTATCTATCTATCTATCTATCTATAAATTAACATCTTTAATGTAATGTGAAAGTAACACATTAGTAAAATGTAAAATGTCTAAATAAAATTTCAGGAGGTTTGTGAGTTTGAAGTCCAGTGCTGCCACAGCCATCCATAACTGACCATCCAAAAGGGATGGGACAAAATGGAACAAAATTAAGCCTAAAACTAGATTCAAAACTATTAAAACTATTATAAATTTATGCTTAATCCATACCTGGGAATCTAAGTCAATTTAACATATTGCTTGAGGAAAAATGTGTTGCTTTAAAATTCAAATTTTGGTGCGCAGTCGCCACACAGCAAGAAGGTTCGGGGTTCAATCCCTGCATTGGCATTGCCGAGTTTGCAAGTTGTATGTATTTGTGTGAGATCCTTTGGGTACTCTGGTTTCCTCCCACTCTACAAAGACTTGTGGATTCGGTGGATTGGCTACATTAAATTCCCTATAAGCCGTGTGTGTTTGGTTGGTTTCCTGTCCAGGGTGTACCCTGCCTCGGCCCAGCTTCCGCACAACCAAAAATGGACAAAGCAATGTGGAAGATGAATGATATTCTAAATTTATAGAGCAGCGTGGATTACTTTTAAACATGGGAGGTTCAGCTAGAGAATAAAACAGGATGACCGCTAGTGCCTCCAGTCTGGCCTGTTCCATTAATGAGCCCTACGAGTATATTTAAAGGCCTAGGTTAGGTGTGTCTCAGAGCTGGTGCTGCATGAATACACTTGCATCTCATAGTATTCCCATTCCCATCTTCGTGTGTGTGCGTATTCATGTGTTTAGTGGTTGAGGGCTCGCTCCACTCTCCCTGCTGTACACTTCAGCCTGAGGCGCATCATTGAGCTCTATTCATTTGACTAAAAGCTCCAATCCATTTCCCAGCCTGCTGTTTAGCCAGTGCTGTTCGCATGAGGGTAGAAGAAACATTTTTTCCTTTATGGTCAGGAGCGTGCTTAAACATGTTCTATTGTTCTGTGGCTTATAGTTAAGCTCAGCTTAAGCTGCAGCCTACTGTCACCAAAACCACTAATATCCTTTGGATCGCCTTGCGTAATTAAACGCATTACACTTAACCTTGCATTTAACAGATGCATCCCTCCACACTAAAGTGTTAATGAGCTGCTTGTTTTTAAGACGCTTCTTATAATTCCCATGTCTCAGACTGTAGTAGTCTCAGCTTTTGAATTCTCTTTAGCTTAACGTCAGGATGCGAGATAAATGTCCGAAGTAAATTTGTCTAAACAGATGGAAATGTCAATGGAGAATCTGTTAATCAGGGTATGTCTGATATTTTTTGTCTACAGGACAGTGTGTTTAATTCTTCTCTTCTCCCAATATCTGAGCAAAGTCAACGTTCCTTTCGTCGCTTACAAGGACAAAAAGTGGAAGGTCTTTCATTACCCACTCTTTAAACTGTTTTCGGTAAGAATTCCTTTTTGTTTGTTAGTTTTTTAAAGTGTCCACATCATGGAAAACTCAATTGTTGTAGAAAGTTTAGGAAAAATGTCTTTGTGTTTAAGTACCTTTAACCTTTGACAGTGGTTATTAACATTTAACTGGAGTAGATCTAAAGGTTTAAAACAAGCAGAGCTGTAGAGCATCTTCCTGGCAGAAGATTCATGCTGATTCTACCCCAACGCCCAGTAGGGGTGTAGAGATAAGCATCACAGTTAGAGATTTGTGAAGATGAAAGCGTTTTGGAGTTAACAAGTCTCCAGAAATACTGAAGACCTACATCTACATGTCAACAAATGATTGGCATTCCAGAAGAAAAGTGTTTTCTTGCATCTAATCACGAACACGTGGAGATTGGTAGAACTTTTTCTTGTCAGATTATTGTCAACTTGGCATCAAATATTTATACAAAAAAGACCTTATACACAAGGAATGTGTGTTTTGGGGGCAGTTTGTTTCCTCTCCAAAATCTTTGGGAACTTTATAAGGATACATGGCATCACAGAGTTCAGATCTAAATCTACATTTCTCTGCTAACAAGTTCAGACTTTCCTATTCTTCCAGAAGGATAAGCTTTTGACATGGTCATCCCAGTCTCCTGACCTAAAAGCCACTGAAAAACGATGGGCTTAGCCAAAGAGGAGAGTCCAAAACAGAAGAACATAGGAAGTTTTAGAGATATTTTGCTGAGGATTAGTCTCAGACTGCTCACATTATGCATTATTACAGAAGACACATTGTTGCTTTATTGGCGCAGTGATAGTTATAAATGTAAGGGGTGCCAATAATTGTTAAAACATCTGTTTTAATTTATTTTTTTTAAAGAAAGAAAAAGAAAGAAGGAAGGAAGGAATGAGTTTTCTGTGGCTATTCTCTATTTGTGAGGTTGGGGTAATCGACCACAATGGCGTTACCAAGGGTGCCAATAATTATGGATTGTACATCAATCTTAAAGCCGCAGTAACAAACAGCCTGAAGAGAGATTGGACAACAGCCGTGTAAAAATGAATTGTGAGTGGTGGTGAATAAAACCGCATAAACATTGTAAGTGGATCTGGGGGTAAAATAACATGGGCATAAGTGAAAGTGTCACTGAGTAACGCGTAGTTGTTGTGAAGGGTAATAACAGTTTGGGCCTCTGCACTGTCAGACTGAATAATGTTTGGACACAGTTCCTTTATGGCAGTGTTAACGTCTCATCATCTCATCCTCTAATTGTCACGATTGTTGACAGAAATGGCGTAGTTTGGGTTTCGCAGTGAGCAGATGAAGATCAGTGAATAAAAGTCTTTCAGAAAGTATTGCTTTGTGTTTTTACTGCTCGCTCTCAGGAAAAAAGCATAAAGGGCTTGGATTAAAAAAAAATGTCTTCTGGAATTCTCTCCCAATGCTTTTATAACTAAATCCGTCTGTCAGCCTTCAGAGGAACCTTTGCTGATCTCTGTCAACTCTTTTCAGGACTTTTGTTGGTACGAGTGTTGACTAAAAGCCCCAAACACTCGGGGCCATTGACTTGAGCTACGCATGCCGCATTTTACATGCTGCAGTTTACATTAGGACTGATGTTTTTGGTTTGGGCTGTGGAGCAGCATATGCAGAACTTCATTCATATCTGTCCTATCAGGTGAACGGAGAGGGATGCAAATAAGGGCAGATTTCACAACACTGGTCGATTCATTATCTGGAGCAATATGTCTGAAAAGTTCCTACTCTTTTGGGTTGGGAGGCAAATGAAGATGAAAGCAGACAGACAGCTGTTCTTGTTTTGGCCCCTTCGCCAGGCCCTGTTTGGGATGTGTGGAGCCTGGCTGGTCTGCTTCCTTCTGACGTACTTTGGTGCTCTGCCCGTTTCCCCGGAAGAGTACGGCTACAAGGCCCGGACGGACATCAACTTGGACGCTGTTACTAGTGCCGCGTGGTTCTTCATGCCCTATCCAGGTGGGTGTGGGCAGCAGAGCCTTTCAGCAACATTCTGTTTTGTGTAGAACCTGGGGTGGCATGTTTTATAATGCACAAATCTGTGAATCTGTCATTAGTTTGTTGACCGCAGTATCAATTTGGGACTTCAATCTCACTCTGCATAACTTGTGAACAGCTTTGTTTGGAGCATCTATTAAATTGGGACGCTACAAACTTTGGGGGAAAAGTGGTGTATGGAAGCTTGCTGTTGTGCCAGGTACCAAGGCACTTGACCTTATGATCAGAGGGTTTCAGGTTCAAGTCCTGGACCAGATGAGGCACCCATGAGCACTGTCCTGTTACACTACTCCTCTAGTGTTATTAACAGTTGTGCGTTGCTCCCTCTTCTTTCGGCTGCTCCCATTAGGAGTCCCGACAGCTGATCCTCTGTTTCCACTTCTTCCTGTCCTCTGCATCTTGCTCTTCAACACCAACAAAAACCTTTTCTTTGACCTTCCTCCTTTCTCCTTGCCTGACAGCTCCATCCTCAACATCCTATTCTCAATATACTCAGATTGACTGCGCCGCTGCTTTTTTCCCACAATCCCCTCCCAGCAAATAGGACAGTTTTTGGTAAATGCTTCAGGGAACCCAAAGCTATGTAATTTAGTGTAAATATATAGGGTTTTTTATTATGGGCCTGGAATACAGGTGATTTTGTTTTATCCTTGAACTGATTTTTCACTCAAGGATAAATCAATACTACAAAAACAAATTCTATAACAAAAAATAATGTCTTTGGTTATTATATACAGTGGAACCTATACAAGTACTATATATGCAATATGCTACAAAACCAGCATATTAATTATTTTCATAATTTTTGCATATAATTACATTACATTAATTAAAAGGTGCTGCATACACTCAAAATAGGAACCAGATGCAATGTGTGAGAACATAAATCTTCTATTTTTCAGGCAAGTCCTGTTTATACCCCACCTGATAGCATCATGTAAACTGCATGGTAATTTACAAAAGTTTTATTTGTATAGCGCTTTTTACAACAGATGTTGACTTACTTTGGGTTACATGGTTTCTGGGATCTACAAAAGGATGTAGCATAGCCATAAACAGTACACACCAACACTCCTTTGCTTATTATTCACTATATTTCAACTGCATATCACTATATGTTATTATATACCACTATGTATCAACAGGGGAAAACTGTGAGACTGTTTGTTAAGCGTTTCTTTAATGCACTGCTGACTGCCAGAGTTGTGAACACTCCTTTTGTTTGGATGGTAGAGATCAAAAGCTCTCTGTGGAGCAAGCTGTGAGTGAAATAGAAAGTGAGCTTAAAATCACAGGGTTTGCAAAGACTTCGATTTCCAGTGAGCTAAGATAGAAAAGAAGAAAAATTAATAATTAGTCAACATGACCACCCTCCTTTCACAGGATTCCATTCACAATAAAGCCTAACATAACCAGGAGCAGGTCTTGTGGAACCTCTTTGTATAACTGCCACTGATCAAATTAAACCACTTGGACCAATATAGAGCTCATACAGAGAACACTGAACCACATGACCTGTGAACATATATGACCAAACAGACTGAATGTTCTAACATCTTTACACTGTAATATGATGCTCAGCAATGTTGTGGCTAATCCCTATGACTTATGGGTACAAAACCATGAAATGTTACACACAAAAATGTGTATGAGGTCACATGATTTTCAAAAGCAACAGATTCCAGGTGCATTTCAGTGGAACACCTTTTCCTTATCAGAGCAGCACACGTCTCGTCGATTTCATGAAAGTATTTCCTGGTTCCTTACAAAGCTTCAGTGTGATAAATTTAATCTGAAAATCTTGCCCATGCACGTTAACTGTGATTTAAGACTCTGTATAGGCTTTTCCCCTCAAATTCCCCCTTTCATCTTACTTTTCCGCACAGAGACGTCAGTTTTCTCTGCAAAAAACATTCTTTTTAAAACCAAAATCTTCTCAACAAAGTAAAATCTACAGTAAAATTACCATTAAACAAATTATAATAACAATAATAATACAAACTAAAATATTATGGCCACTAGTACTAATACTAATAATGATGATAAACTTGATGATGATTGGTAAATTAATTAATTAATAAATGAAAACACAGATTATAAAACAATGATTATATAAGCAGGAAAATAAAACACAATTCTTAGCAATTAAATGTACATTTTTTGAAATTCAAAGAAATTTAAATTGCATTTTAAAAAGCATATTTAAAAAAGAAAACAGCAAATGGCAGGGCTTAAAAATGAGTTAATACACAAAGTCAGAGAGGCTAATGTCCTTGGGATGTAATATACAGTATTAATTGATTAATGAGAGTCTATGGCCAAATTGCACTTAATGGTAAGTCTCCGTCTGGGAAAACCCAAAGCTCAATCAGTTGTCCAGTTATACAAAGCAAAGCAGTGTTGTGTTCTTACTTTGTCATAGTGAGGGAAGTGATGGTGACAGTCCTTCTCAACAGAGTGACTTCCTCAGCCTGTGAAAAGGAAACTGCAGTGGAAAAGTATGATATATTACATTTACATCGTTCAAATGTGCCAGCTGAAACTGTGTAACATCAATACAGTTATTGCTGGATGAAGTCAACTGCAAAAGCAGTTATGTTCGTTCATGTGCAACTGACTGACAACTAAATTACATTAATGACTCTCACAGGACTAAACATCACATATAAAATCTCAAAAGTGAACTTATGACCCAAGTGGAGTCACCAGCACACCTTTAACTGCCAGCCTGGTGAACCATGTGTTTGTGATTATATAGAGAACCACATGACTCAAAACATTCGAATGAACACACGTAACTATTGCATTTTACTTTTTGTGGTCCACAATTTCTATTTATTTTCCATGTAATGTGCAGATGTGTATTCTCTGTAAAGGGTTTGTGCTTAGAAAATTGAAGTGTTGAGAAAATCAGCCTCTAAATATGCAGAATTATTAAGGAATCCCAAATAGTGTTGCTTACAGACACAACAACACAAAAATACAGTAGCAAAGTGAAGACACCAAACCTCCCTTGACTGGTTGGCTCTGATTGTGGTGAGGGGAACATGGTTACATATTCACCCCTTGCTTTGAAGACATTGGTAGAAGGTGCTGACCTGTTTAGTTCGTTGATTCAGACAATTGTCAATGTGATCTTGACGTTCTCAGTCCACTCGAGTGGGTTTTAACCTTGTTTTCTTTGTTCCCCTTCTGCCCCCTTCCTCCTCACACTCTGCTAGGCCAGTGGGGTCTCCCGACAGTGAGCTTCTCCTCTGTCCTTGGCATGGTGGCAGGAGTGCTGGCCTCCACCATGGAGTCCATCGGGGACTATTACGCCTGCGCTCGGCTCTCTGGCGCTCCCCCTCCACCCACACATGCCATTAACCGTGGCATCGCTGTGGAGGGTCTGGGCTGCATCCTGGCAGCTCTGTGGGGCAGCGGCAACGGGACAACCTCGTACAGCCAGAACATCGCTGCTCTTGGAATTACCCGGGTAGGGGTGATAGCATTCTCAGCAGTTACGATGCGTCTAATCACATGCATTCTTCGGTTCAGATGGACAGATAAGTCGGTTACTTTCATTTTTTTGTTGCTTACCACCCATCCTTGAGTTCCCAACATAAACACATAGGCTTTGCAGTAGATATTACTGTCTAAACAACGCAGTGGAGTTCTCAGGCAGGTGCGTGAGAGATGTGGTACAATAGCCCAAAGGCAAATACAAAGTATACTGTCGTGACAGAAGTAACCTCAACTATGGAGGGAATTTATGTTTATGACTGAGGAAACAAATTGTAACGTATTGAAAACTGAGAAGGAAGATGTTGTCAAACTACTCTCTGAGTCACAGGAAAAAACATTAGTCATTCAGGCAGTGAGCTGGGTGAGCACAGTTCAGAGACTTTGATTGAAAGGGCAGGTTAAACCAGCACCCTGCAATGTAATTCATCATACAGTGTCAGGGTACTGTCCCAATACATTGTAGAAACAAACAATGTAAATGTATCATCAGTGGTAAAACGTGAGACTAGGCTTTAGTTAATAATGCTAATGTTGCTAAAAAAGGAAATAAATGAACTTTTAGACCATAAATGTCCAATAATGTTCCAGCTTTGACCTATGGCTTTTGAAGAATCATGGTCTTTGCCTCTTTTCTTTCTTTGGTACAAGTTTATACTGTCTTCTTGTAATTATGTTTTTTTAACATTCTGTTCATAAGACAGAAATGTTTTTGTTGTTACCTGCTTGACATGTTTCATCAGAAGCGTCATGTGATGCTCGTATGACGTGTCTTTGTCTAACGGCAGTTCTTGTACTTCACTGTGTTGCCAGGTTGGCAGCAGGTTGGTGCTGCAGACAGCTGGTCTACTCATGGTCTTCCTGGGACTCTTCGGTAAGTTCAGTGCAGTGTTCATCACCATCCCGGACCCTGTCATCGGAGGCATGTTCCTTATCATGTTTGGAATGATTGCAGCAGTGGGAATATCCAACCTGCAGGTAAATGCAGCTAATTTGCTTTGTTTGACATCACTGTGTGGTTAACACACCCAAGAGATTCAAAAGTCTTACCAATCAGTCACAACATTTAAACCAGTGCTTGGTGAAGTGAGTTATTGTCTTGAGGGGCAGCAGGTGAACGGTTGGTTCTTGAAGTTGAAGCAGGAAAAATGGATGCGCATAAGGATCTGTGCCACGATGTGAAATCAGCTATGCAGTAGTTCTACTTAAAGTGATCCAATGAAGGACAAGTGGTGAGCCAGTTAAGAGTCATGGGTGCCCAAGGCTCATTAATGCATGTGGGTCCGGTCCATGTATTCTGATCCCCGTCAAAGCTGTATACATCAGGACCATTGAGCAGAAGATGCCTTGTCTGATGAACCACATTGCTTTAACATTGTGTGGGATCACGTTGCAGTATTGGAAGAAGGCAAGCTGGCAGTGGCAGTGTGATGAGGGGGGTTCTGCTGGGGTTCTGGCATTTATGTGAATGTTTCTTTGACACATACCACCTACCTCAACATTGTTGCAAGAGCAACAATATTCCCTAATGACAGTGGCCTCTTTCAGCAGGAGGATGCCCCCTGACACACAGCAAACATTGTCCAGAAATCTTATGAGGAACATAACAAAAAGTTCAAGGTGGAGGCACCAACTCCAAACTTACAGGGCTTAAAGGATCTGCTCAGGGCCTGATATCACAGCATACCTTGAGAGGTCTTGTGGAGTTCATGCCTCTATAGGTCAGAGTTGTTTTGGTGGTATGAGGAGGGGAGCTACACAATGAAGGTGCCTACTTTTGCCTGATTATCCCATTGTTTGAAAACTCCTGACTGTAATATTGCTTTCAAATGAACTTCTAATCCTAACGGTTCACATACATTTCCCACTTACAAATATGCAATTTTGGACCTTATTCCTCAAAAACTTAAGAACTTTTATGTCTAATTGGATACTCTTTCTAGGAAATTGTATTTTAGATCATATTTATGCAGGAATATAGAATATTCTTTAAGGTTCCCTAATGTTCAAGCACTACCCTAATTAGACCAGGGACATCCAAAAATTTCATACGACTGCATATATGTACATTTAATAGCAGCAATGGCCAAAGAATTGGTAGCATGAACTAAAACAACAGCATAATATGCACATAAAATAAAACATTTGATAAATAAAATGTCCTTAAACTTAAAAGTTGTAAAGAATACACATAAAAACACTCAAAAAACAAAAGACTTTCTGCTTAGTCCAGGGTTTCACCTTTTGACCTGTTTATCCAGATGGGACTATTGTCCATATACCCTGCTTAAAGTGTGGGACGTCACCATCACCAAAGAGCCCTATATTAAGACCCCTTAAGCATATTATTGCAAAGAATTTGACCTTACCACCCTAAGCTGATCATTTAAACTTCTGACCAACCTGCGACCAGTCAGCTGGTCTGTCGCCATTGAGGACACTCCAAACCAGCTTTTTACACTCTCCTGGGTCTGACTTAGGGGCTTTGTGTGACCTAGGTCACTGGTATAGCCTGTGATTAATTAGCTTAGAAAAGTAAAGTGTGTATTTAGCGCTTAGAAAAGATTACGCATTGCAGGAAAGAAAAACAAAATACAGGCCCCTGCACTTAAAACCTTTTCTTTGCTTTATAGCCACACATTTTGAAATTGTCCGGGTTCTCTTGTCCCTGATGATAGCAGTGCAGTAGTTCCATCCAATTCAAGCTTTTTTTATTGCATTTTTCTTTTTTTTTAAACAGCAAACATTGTCCCAGAGAAGCTGTACAGAAATGTGGGTGCATCCCCTGAATGAGCATCACTGAGCATGACCGTGTCATGAAAACTCCTCAAGAGCTTGAGAAAGAAACACTAGAAGCTTCCTAACAGGGAAAAGACTAAATCAAAGTCTCAAAATGGAAAACTCTGTAAGAGGAAAAAAAGGAAAAAAAATTTCCCTCAATAGTCAAAATGATAAATGTTCTAAGAACCACTGAGAGGAACCGAAACTCAAAAGGAAAAATACCATAACAGCATGAAGAACAACCACTGTGAGAAACCAATACTCAAAAGAAGAAAGATCCTAAGAACTGGAGGAAGAACAACTGAGAAGAACATCCTTTTTGGGATGCAAGCAGGAGTTTTCATTTTACAGTGGAGCCAGGATCATATGGTGGAAATTAAGACATTCTAATGAGCAGTATTACTCAAAGTCAAAGTATAGTCTCCACTAGGAATAGTTATGGGAACCTAAAGGAATAATATGATGAAAAATCACATGTACACAGTAAAGCTGTGATCCAAGTAGTTCCAGCTGCTCTTGGATCATAAATAGTTTTTTTATGTAATTTACTAAATCACAGTAAGCGAAAGAGACATTTAGAGGCATTTCTCACTTCGGACTTCCTAGTGCTTTACTAATTCTGAGTGAACTCAGACCTACCAGGTAGCATTCTTCTGCATGGCTTATCAGACTATCAAACACCGGATGTGTTCCTTGTTCCCCAAAAGCAATATTTGCCCCTCACAGCAGCCACAATGAAAACAGACAGGTTAACCCTTGATGTGTCATAGTGACATGCATTACTTTGGTCAAAATGACTAAAATGTGTTGGATCATGTGAATGCCCTTTGCTCATTCAAACACCCAGAGAATGTCTTTGAGTGGTCAGGATGTTCACAGCACACAATAAAACATCAGTGTGTTCAGAGACTCATTTGTTTGTGATCTCTGATTCACATGACCAACTCATCAGCTCTTCTGAGTTTCTTACTTATCTGGCATTAAAAAAATGATAAGAAACATTTGTACTGTAGATCCATGTGGGAATTTTTCTCACTGATGGGACAAGCAACAAGACAGGAGAAGCACAATTCCATCGAGCTAATTGAGGACATTGTAGTAGCTGACCTGACACAAAGAAGAAAATGTCTATATGTCTGCTTAGAGGAACTCATGGTTGTTGAGTGTCCAAAAGTGTGTGCACAAGGTTGGAAGAGTCAGAGAATTTGTAAAACTTTGAAATTGTCACCAACTGACATTTACTGTTTCCATGCATCAGATCTAATGAACTGATTAAGGTCTGGAACCTTGTAAAGGGAATCTGAGACTTAGGGTGCCCAAACGATTACACAGTGCCATAAAAATATTTTTATTTTTTATTTTTGTTCAATACAAGGGATAAAAAGTAACTATGCATCAATGTTTGCTGAAAATATTCAAGATTCAAGAGGTTTTATTGTCAATACAGCCGTATACACAGTACACAGTGTATTGAAATAGCGTTTCACGCA
>JBBIGC010000033.1:10522348-10541137 GCA_037576955.1 Lepidarchus adonis
GGTTCCCCCCCCTCCCCCCTACTATTCCATTTACAGCATTATTAGTGTCTGGTCTGTCTGTGTGTCTGTCTATACATATTTCCAAGGTTCCATTTACCCCAGGGTCCCGGGGCTATGCATGTGGTTCTGTTGGGAGCTCTGGTTTCCTCCCACAGTCCAAAGATGTGTGTGTCAGGTGCACTGGAGATGCTCTGTGTGTGACTGTGTGCTTGAATGTGTCCCTGTGATCAACATAGTCCAGGGTGGTTCTTCACCTTTAACCTTTTGAGCACTGGGATAGGCTTCAGCACCTCTCCTAAATAGGATAAGCAGCTTGGACAGTGAATGAATGATAGTGTGTCTGTCTGTCTGTCAGTGCACCCATCCATCTATCTGTCTAGCGTCCAGCCATCTTAATTACAAGAGGTTTGTTTATCCACACTTTCTACGATTAGCATATAATAACGGTAATTATACTACACACACAAACACACATACACGCGCGCGCGCGCGCGCACACACACACACACACACACACACACACACACACACACACGCACACACACACACACGCCGAACTGAACTCTGGCTTCAAAGCAGAACCACGGCACAAAGCCCATTGGCTCTAGCTTCTCGGTAAGCCACGCCCTCCCGCTGTAACTACTACAAAGTCATAACCACTCACAGCACCGCACGCTCACGGTCTATCCAATCCCAGAGCGCCTGGGGGCGGGCCTTAACGGAAGACTAGCTGCGTATACAAGCCTATTTGGACTTGGCAGAGGAGCCGGAGCAGTCGGTGTGGGCGGGCGGTTTGAAGTCACGCAAATAAAAAAGGGTTTGGCCCTTCGAAGAAAAAATTACACGCGCGCGCACACACACACACACACACACACAAACGCTCACACACCCGCCGAGCGCCCGAGCCTCGCAGTGTGCTCTTCACCCGTGCGTTATGAAGCGTGTGCCTGGATAACCGTACCTACCTGACAGCCGCTCCTGTCAAAAGTACCTCCTTCTCCTCCCCCCACTTTGGATTCTACTTAGGATGAGTTTGGATATGCGCAAACGGGATGAAGAGAACCCCTTTCCTGCCCGCAGAAGTAAGATAAAATAGGGTTTCGTTGACATTGGAGTTAATCCTCTCATTCCCTATGAAGAAGTCAAAAGTAAGTGTGTGTGTTTTTCTTCCAGGACACGTGTAGTTCTTAAGGAATAAGGCGCATTTCTTTGCAGCGAGGCACGTGCGTTTGGTTTCCCTGAATAGAATATACCTGTCATCTCTCTGCGCGCGGACCTGCATGAGAATGAAAGGGTTTCTGTAGCAGCATGGAATGGGTTCTACCAAGCCTTAATTTGATCTGTAGTAAAGTTTATCCAAGAGCTGTGGAGAGTGAGAGTAAATCTACTATTGTGGTTACATTAACACTGCAATGGCACATCAGCCTGCATCCTGGATGTAGTGGCTGCTCATCCAGCCTGACACTAGAAGAACTAGAGTTGTGTAGTGAATTTGGGACATGAGGATCACAATGGAACTGATTAGCGGATGCTAGCAGGTTTATATGGTGATATCCAGGCTGCTGGTTTGGCTTTGGTGGCCTTCGTGTCAAGTGGTTTCGTGCCACTCAACTGATTCCGCCTGTTCTTTCTGCCTGTTTGCTTTCTGCATTCATCTGGGTCTCACATGATGCTTTGCAGAGCTCCAAACATGTTCCTCCTTAAACACCAGCGAAATCAAACGCATGCCTTTGCTTCTGGAAACTGCCACCAGTGTATCAGAGATCAGGCGATAAATTAATAAAGAAATGCATTAATAACAATGGAATAAAAATGAAAATGGATCTTTTGGATGGAGCATCTGGTTCTATGAAGAGTGTGTGTGTGTATATATATATATATAATATAATGATCTATATGAACTTGTATTGCTAGTTTGGTTGGAGGGATGGCTAACATTCCAAGGCAGAGTCAGGAACATTGAGGAGGAATCAAAGATTTTATTGGTTGCTAATTTCCTTCGCTGCCAGATAAAAGTGGAGGGATTACGAAAGGAGCTAGGGAGAGTTTATTTTGAGACGGCCTGAAGATTTACTTGCCTGCGGGGTCTGAGCCGGTGGCCGGAGCGTCTGAAGTCCAGAACAGGTCACACATAATTTGATATTTCCTGAACATTAATGCGAAAGGCATCCACTTCCACTTATGTGAAGTCCCTTGAATTCCACGAAGCCACTATGGAGCTACTGAAGAACATTTCGACCAAGCTGTGCATTAGATTAACTCATCTTTCCTGAGAAAATGACTCACTGTGTGTGGATGGATTTATATCCAAATAAACGGAGGACGTCTGGAGTAAAAGTGCAGAGTTCAGCCAGTGCCCAACCCAGTGCTCTATTCATTACATTCATGAAAGACATCTTTGCTGCATCGCTATCAATAATGACCTTTAAAATATGGAGGTTAATCATTGGCGACATGTCCAGGGAGATGTAAGCTGTGCACGGCAGACATAAACACTTTGGTGATGGATGGATCTGTTGGCTGATGGTTGGTTCAAGCTTGCTGTTCTTTCCTCTGTAATAACGCAGGATTATCTGAGTTGACTAACCCAGTAGCAAAGGGTCAAGGAAAGTGAAGTGTGCACCAGTCTGCAGGTGATAAACTGGGTTGTTAAAAATGCTCCGGGACACTTGAAATGCTGTCAACTGAGATACGATTAATTCTCCCTCTACATACATGATGCAAACGTGTGGAAGTGCACTGTGGACCCTGCTCGCTTGGAATGCGCAACTTCCTTATTATGTGTCACTAATCTAAGATTTTTGCCCCATTCTCCTGGCTTCCTCCTTCCACTGATACTTATCAAGACCTTTATGATACAGCAACTGCAGCAGTGGAAGAAAAGTAGTGAGAAAAAAGCCAAACGGTCACTGTAATAGAAAGTGCCACGTGCTTCAGATCATTTTTTTCCAGAGAAAATATTTAACAGTCCTAATGCTGGAGGAGGGGTAGAGGTGGATCTGTTGCAGAAGGGAGAAACAACATTTCCTGTATTTTTCTTGCAAATATTTGTAATTTATGCTCATGTAATACGCATACGTACATTCCATGGTGGATGGTATAGTTTATACATTCCACACTAAAAAACATTGTTCTACGGGAGAACTGCGCTGTTGTTTTTTTATTCTGAATGTGAATGCAGAAGTGAATACATTTAATTGAATTAATTCCACCCTAGGGCCCAGAAATATAATGTGCAGTGTGACGAGCATTAGTTAGCTTATAAAAGCAATACCTACCGTCAGCAAGGCGTTGATATTAAAATTTCTTTAATTTATATCATATTTTTGTAAAGATTTAATCATTTAAAATTAAAATTAAAAATCTTTTTATTTGATCATATGCAAATTTGAATGAAGGCATCTCTACACCTATATGCATATATATGCTATATGCATACGAATTTATATTCTATTCTAAAACCTTTAAAGAATTTCCTGTAATTGAAAAGACTTTTCAAAAGCGCAACTGGTTCTACTCTAGTGCTAAACTGGGCACAATGCAACAGACCTGATAGTAGCCAAGTATGCACACAGACCAAACAGGAAAAGCTCATTGTGCAGGCTTACTCCATAGGGTCCCAACGTTTACCATGTTGAAACTCTGGAATTGTTCATGCTTGTTTGTTTTGTTTTTTGTTTATACCTGCAAATAAACATCAGAGCAAAGTAAAATTATGAGGCACAATAAAAGCAAATAAAATGTACAAATGTTTAAGTCCTTTTAGAAAAAAAGTCTGATTTTGTTTGTTTTTTGTCTTATGTCTTTTATGTAAGCATTCAGAGATCAGATGATACTCAAGTAGATCTGATCGTTTCATCGTAGGCTTGTGCACCAACTTGGAATCCGATTAGAGCGCATTTCGAAAAAACAGGGCGGAAAATCTGGACAGTTCTTAAATTTATGTAAAATTTTATGAACTTGTCTACTTTCTGTTATGAGTAGCTCTGGAAACGAAAGCCCCACCCATGTTTGATCCTCCATGTAACTGCTCTGGCACCAGTTGGTTGCACTGGTTTAGAAGAACAGCAAGTTTTTCATGCATGTAACTGCAGTGGTCACATGAAATGACAAGAATGAAATAAAAATGTCTTCGTATATCTTCATATGTGAAAGTCTCAGGGGTAGTTCTCCTCTCGTTTCTCCAGGCATGGAATCGGTCTAGTCTGGGACTAAACTTCAGTGCCAAAGGTGATGGAGCTCCTGAAAATCCATCATAATCTAGGCTTAATCTTTGACCCTACGTGTATTTACAAAATAGAACCTCAATTTACTCATACTACTGACTTGTCTCCTTAGGCAAATTGGACTATCTATCTGCTTCTCACCTGTTCAGACAAGCTGATCATTCCAAAGGACAGAGTGGTTATCAGATTATCCGCAGTAGGTCCGTTTTGCAGTTGTGCTCTCTTTATCATGGGAAAAGCTGAAAGTAAGACGCACAGAGCTGATTTGAGATCAGTGCAGTGTGAAAGGGCAAGACTTGCTTGGGGCCTTTACCTGCAGAGCACATAGCAGGAAGTGTGGTGTTAGTGTTAATGCTAGCATAAAGTTATTTAACATACCAGAAGTTGTCTCCTGGCTCAATTCCACTGATCAACTGATTTTACCAAGGCATTCTCACCTCTGGCTCAAGACCTGTGAGAATGATAGATAGCAACATTCATTTGTTTGTTGTTCTTTTCAGTTATCTGGGTTTTCACGGTTTTAAATAATGCACTGTTTTGACGAAGTTTGTGTGTGGCCATGCAGCAGGAAGGAACGATTGGATCACCTCACCTTTAACACCTGTTTCTTATTAGCTATTAAGAGCTTCCTTTAAAGAGAAAACTTGTTTTTACCAGTTCACAAGCACTGTAATGCTAGTATTACGTTGTTTGGTGTTTACAGCTGGAGTCATGTTTCGTACAGTCGTCCAAAGATATTTAACACCCGGATGGTCTTGCCCATTCTGCTCCAGGCAAACCACTCATTGCCTGCCACTTCACAATATTAAATGTTTATAAGATTTCTCCTTTTTCTCCCATAACCATGGCTTACAACATTACTGCATCTGTGCTTTGGGCAGACTGCCACTCACAGCTTTTTTATTTTGTGGCCTTCTCTCTCAACATGAAACACATGCATTAAGCTATTGTTGATGCCCCCACCCAGTTATAGTGTCCCTCTAAATGAGCGATCCAGTAGTCAGATCATGTTTCATTGGACTCAGGTGGCCTGTTGGCTTCTCCAGTGGCTGGAATCGGAACCAATAATCCTATTTTTAATATTTATCAACAACAGCTAAATACCAAGCTTTAATGAATGTAATTTATCAACTGAGCCATTACACACTTTTAATAACATTTAAATGATATTTTGTAAAAATCTAGTAGCCTGTAATAAGTACAATTGTTTAATACAAAGACATAGTTTGTAGAATGTTGTAAGCTTGAGTAACTCAAATAAGCCAAGGTCCCACTACTTTATACCAGTGTTTCTTAACCACAATGCTCTGCACAGTGTAGTGTATTTCTACGCGTTCGACGCACCTGATCCTGTGAATCAGCTAATTATTTTTTTCCATGGGTTAAAGTGGGTGTGTAAGAGCATGGAAAACATAATAATGTGTAGGGGGGCCTCTAGGGCCAAATTTGGGAACCACTGTGTTATACCTTTTGAGTACACTTAGCTACATGTGTTTCTATTCTGGCGTTGAGTTTGTACAGATAATATATGCTCAGAAACATTGAAAAACACATTAAGCAAACATAAATATACAGTATAGTGCAGAACTGGCATTCCGTTTCTGTAAAAACGTCAACACCTTATAATTCACTGCACTAGATGCTTTCCACACACAGTGTCAGGGTAATTTTCTTTGGTCTTCTTCTATATGTGAGATGTTCCACGTGTCACTGGATAAAAAAACAGTACTCCACATCAGATTTCCTTACAACACAACCCCTTTATGTGTCATTCAGCTTTTCTCTCCGGCTGTGACCACACGCATTTCAACAGCGGCCCAGGGAACATTCATGTTTAAATCACAACTACCCTTTCATTTACATCTGGACAAAAATAACACAACATGTCAAACAGAGGAAGCCATGTTTATGTCTCAATGGACAGGGATCTAGAGGAAGTGGCATGTTTGAGGTACTTTCTTTCATGGGAGATGTGCAAAAGCATGTATCCACAGGACATGTGATACTGCCATGTTTTTCTCTTTTTTGCAGTGTTTATTCAGTTACTCAAAGCCCTTTAAGTGCACCTGAATGGAAACAGACAGACAGAGTGCAATTTGCAGAAGCAAATTCAATTTGAGCACTTTTTGAGCGGACGCAGGTCTCAGTCTACATCTCAGCGGCTGTAATGGTTATGCTAGTTTTCCGGCCACTGATGATGTTTGCACTTTCACTGCTCTGGGCTCACGGTTCAATGACGCTCCTTTCCACCCACAAATTTTCCAGATTCAAGAGACCTCTAGAGCCCTGCTAACAATTCTGGGTGTGGAGCCAATTAAAATATTTGTCTCTTGTGCCAGGATCTGTCTTCTAAAGACACAACTTAGCCATTGCTAGCCAGGGCCCCAGCGCTCATTCTGTCTTGGCCCCCCGCCACACCCATATCAACACACCCTCATGTCCATCCCAAAAGATAAATGCTGATTTTCAGGAAACATTTAACTTAGCATTGATATACATGAATAAAATCAATAAAATAATTTAATTACATTAATACATTTTTCGCTAGCAACACTTATCTTTATCTTATCTTATCTTATCTTATCTTATCTTAGATACATAAGTAAAATTAACCTAGGCTAATGAGAATTAATGGTAGCAAGAACTCTTGGGTTTTGTTACATTTTTCAGTACAGCAAAAATATGGAGTGCTTATTTCAGTTTACCGGGGTCCTCGGGCTACAACGCACTAGACATACGGTTATTCGTGGTTAAGTCACTGGCTCCCTTTTTAAATAATGTTTTTTACCGTGTTTGCGATGTAAAAACTAATTTTGCGCAGGAACTAGTTGCCAAGCAGAGCGGACGGATACACACAACTGCCTGTTTCCCCTCTCTTCATTGCAGTGTCTCATATGTTCACTTCCCGGTTCTGCCATGCTTCGTTTTGTTATCTGCCGTCTGTCTTTCCTCTATACCTGGATTGCATTCTCTATTGTCATTTACCTGTTCTCCTCAAGTCTCCCCTCAGATGGGATACTATTTGTCTCTTCACCTCACTCTATTACACTTAAGTCATACTCACCGGTATCTACGGACTTCAATTCCCATCAGACAATGCTCGCCTCGTCCAACAGTCAATGAACTACAATACCCATCAGGCCATTCTCCTTGTCTCCAGGGATCTCCATCCTGCTCCTAGTCTCTCTGCTCTGCTAATGAACAGTTTCACTATGTGCTCCATGTGTTTATTTTTATTTACATATTTACATATGAACCACAGGAATAAAGGTCAGGAATTCATTGCTGTACTGTTTGTGCTGGTGGTTCACAAGATGTCCTTTAAAATAAATAAATAATATTTTTTAATGCTGTAATTGGTTTGAAATTACAATGAACTACAAACAATAAAATACTCACATTAAACCGTAATCGGAACTAATTAGACCATTTTAATTACCGGTATGTATTGTTTTTTTTTTATTTTCATGTATATCATATATATTATTTTATATTATTGCCAGGGAATCTGAACTGGATGAATAACCATGTGTTGATCTGAGCTGTAATCAAAGGTTCGTGTGGGCCACAAAGCAGTTCGAGATATCAGATTTGGGCTGTGGTATTCTTATATTACAGTATTTTATATTAAAAATATAGATTACTTACGAGAAATACAGTGTTTTAGGATGTGCACATGCTCTAGCTACAAGCTAATGTTAAACGCAAGCTAATTGCACACACTAGTGACAGAATGAGAGCAGTAGTCAAAATATAAAGCAACATGTATTGTTACATCACTGGCCTTTGTCTTGAAGTGATTTACAACTTGATTTCCCTTCAAAGTAATAGCTGTCTAAACATTAAAGGAGACTCCTCACCCATTGAACAAATGGAACACGGACTGATCTTTGGCAGTAGCATTATGACAGGCCCTGTTTCTGTCAATGAGATTACGGAGTGAATGGAGCATTGTTCGCTATGAATTCAGAGCTGTGTCTGGAGAGCTTGCTAAGCTAATGATCCCTAACGATCAAAGTGTCTGCTGTACCTGAATCAGGCACTTATCTGCTTTAGGAACTTGCAGGGTTACTGCTGAACATCATCTTACAGATGGACAAAAGGATGGAAAAGTGAAACTCTTTCTTTCTTATGTTATCTCTTTCCACATCATGCTCAGTTTCTTTTCGACTACTTAGCCTGAGTTAGCATTGTCCCCAGAGTCTTTGTTGGGCCCAATTTGAAGTGAAGCCTTAGGACAAATAAATGGAATTTCTGTTACATTTATTTTTTTCAACATGAGTTTCCCTCATGTTCCTTATAACTTTCTTTTTTCAGCCAACACATCTTGTTTAGTGCTGTCTCTTGAGTCTGAGTCACTGGTGAAAGATCTCATGCCACTGAGGATTCCCTCAAGGCAGGTCCATATTCCTCATGTGTATGATACTCTGAAACGATGTGTCATGTTATTCAGAGAAGAGCAGGTCCCAACAGGCAGCAGTTAGTCCTAAGGTTATAAAACAATTCACATATTTAAGCTTAAAGTAATTGCATGGACAGGTGAAATGGCACGTTTTGTAATATGTGCTTGTTATGGGGAAAGACTGAAAGTGATGAGTAGAAAATACACTAATTACTTTTTCTAATGGTTTTAGTTTGATATCTGTATTTTCCCAGTGTAACTGTAATTCAGTGAAACAAATAGAGCCTCATGCTCTTTTCAACTTTTTCACTCTCTACTCCTGTGGGCCTTTTGTCTTTTCTGTTTGACCCTGTCAGTGCCGGTGTTGAAGTGCTAGGCCTCGGTCGATTTATGGCTGTTAAGAATTCCAGGAAAACCGAAATTGAACTTCTCCTGCGGTCAGACTGGTGACAAACATGGGTTCTTTATTCATTCTCTAAAACTGCCAGACCATCTGTTAGAGTCGTTCCTGCCTGCGTCTCCGGATGCAGTCTCGCTAAAAGTTGTCTAATACGCTCTGCTGGCAATCCTGGATCGTGTTCCACCGGCACAGCCATAGATTTATGCTGTATTGTTCCTTTGTCAGTAATTTTGTATCATGTTGAGTGCAAACTATGAAAAATGAATGCATAGACCTCCACATATAGTCCCTCAGGATCTTGCATGCCAGATTAAAAATCACTGCCCAAATCCATAGCAGATGGATTCACTGGGTCATTGTTGCTCTCAGATCAGAGAACGTTTTAGGAATCACTGATCAGAGATACCGTTATGTTTATCCATTCATCATGTTAGCATCTGTTCCCTATGTGGCTAAATAGTTCTTTCATATTCTCTCTTCTGTTTTTGTGATATTTGTTAATGTCTGACGGGTTTATAGGGTGTTGCATAAGAGGGCTTAACTAGGCCTGTCAGAGTGCTGAAGAGTCTAATAACTATTACCAGATGCTGATAATACCAAACACAGGTTATTTATTTGCCAAATATGCACATCTTTGTGTTTTTGCTGCCTAGGCAATAAGGCATTTGTCCTGTTTTGGTCCAACTGCCCCTCTGAAGGATTCTGGTAGCTGGGATCACTGTTGCTGACAACAATGCCAAGATTGTCATTTGTTAACCAGAAATTTTTATTTGAGTGATGGGGGGGGGGGGGGGCAGGCTTTGTTCCAAGTGACACATCCTACATAGAACACTACTGCATTTACTGCTAATGTGCTAATTTTTACATACTGTTTACTTTACCTTGTGGGTTTAGTCAGTTGGATCACCTGCCTTCGTGATGCTCATTGGCTCAGTGTCCAATTAAATATATATTTTCCTTTCCTATCCACTTTGCTTCAAATTGACTGATACATTCATATGTTAGCATCTTTGTCAATATTATATTTGCCAAGACGTTGGGTCAGTGATCATTTGAAAGCATAGCAAGCAGATAGGAAAGGAAGTTTCATTCAACTATTGGGACATAGTCATGCGCCTCTTGTTCATGGGTCAGTTTGTGTGGTTTTTCCAAGTACTACATTTGTTTTTAGTTTTTGGGAAAAAATGTGTTAAAGTTGCTAAATTGGCAGCTGCATCCCCCGGGTTTGAGCCGCAATGATACAGTCACAAGTTCCTACAAACATGAACTTGTCAACAAGTCACTTTACTGCAAGTTTCTCTTCTGTGATTTGGCTATCTGGATATACAGATTCACATCTTTATGGTCACTGTTTTTGTCCAGGCCAGCTAGTGAGCTAGGGTTAGAAAATAAGTTGTGTTCATAGTTATGTGATATGATAGCGATAGTTAGCTATGCTAACTTATTAGCTATTGAGAAGAGGCTTCAAATATTCTACTGAACATCATTATATATAGCTACCTGCTTTGTAGGTCTTGTAGTAATTTCATTATGTGTGTAATTTGCTCGTAATGCAGCAAATATGAAATACTGCGGAGCATGCTATGTGTTCATTCAGGATTGCTAATCCATCAGTCAATTTAGACACAAATGCTGCATTCTCTTTGTGAATAAAACTGTTTGCAACAATGTGCTCATTACGCTTTATTAGGCGTGACCCTTCCTCTGAAATTCTTGTGGTTTATGTTCAAACTTGCATTTTCTTACAGCAGGGGGCTTTAGAGCCTCGTCTGGTTTTCATTTAAACAGCCTTATGGCAGAAATTACCAACCAGCATTATAGCTCTCTTGGCATGTAAGGACATACTGTTTCCTTTGCAAGCAGGATGGCTTCACGCTTGTAATTCCATTGAAGACCACTGTATTTTGTCGTTTTGAAAAAAGCTATGTGCCTTATTTAGATGTCCATCAGCCATTTCATCTGGAACGAGTTCCACAATACAGCTTAATTACACTAGACTGCATTTCAAAGGACTATTCATAATTGTCTCCCCTCTATGATTGTGGTTTTGTGGCTTTGTGTTATTTCTATACATATTTGTATACTGTATGCAAGACCTCACCACAAACAGAACCATGGCTTTCGACCTGTAAGTAAATAATGTAGATAATGTAAATAAATAAGATAAATAAAATGTAAATATAAAAAGGAAAATAAATGTAATTTTATAAAATGTTATAAATAATCACATCTCTTAGTGCCTCACATTTACAAGTACATCTAGTGATAATTCCAAATTGAGATAGTGAGAGAATTTTACATTTTTTAAAAGGCTGATCTACCTTTGTGCGTCAGTGCTTGGGAGATTTATAGTATCTATAGTTGGAAATATTTATTCTTGGGAACACTTCCAAATGCAGCAGCACCTTCAGATAAACCCGTTTACCCCGCCATGATCTTATTCACCCGCTTGTCATCACTAACACATTGTTGATTGATGTGATTTTGTTTATATCCACAAAGTTCCAACTGGAGTATTACAGAAACAATATTTGAGAAGCTGTTTCTCAATCTCTGTCTTTTGTTCTTTGGACACGCCAGATGCAAAAAAGTCGAGCACAGACTGTTGGGCCAAACCAGTTCTCTGAAAAGACAAAACAAACTAAAAAAGAAAAAAACCCTGAATGAAGTAATTGCAGTAAAATGTAAGAAATACTGCCTAAAGCATTTTGTGTCCTTGAATATACTTTATTGTCATTTGTTCAGTTTGTTTGATCTAAAACCAGCAGGCACATCACATGTCACGTATGAATTGCCTTAGTATAAGTGTGAGCCTACGGCATTACAGCACAGTTCTCACTCTTCGTAACTGAGACTTGATTGTGAATGCAACACAAAGATCATTCATGTTTTTAAAGTTATAGTTTTGCACCCAAGTACCCCATGCTAGAGAAGAAAGACATTGAACAAAAAAAATTGTAAAAATATGTCACTTGTGGTGAATACAGTTTAAAAAAGCGAGATAAATGTATTTTTATAAGCTTCAACACTGTAGCAGGGTGTGTTGAATTAACTTAAATTAATTAATTAATTTAACACACACAACATGCTTTAAACTCAGAGTTTTCCATTTTGAATGAAGAATGTATTTATTTGGAACCTCTGTCAAGAATTAGATTTTCAGTACCTCTATCTATCCAAAAAGTCTTGTTTCTGGGCTTGGCACACCAACATGGCACAAACCCCTGATCATGCCCCCTCCTCCCAACTCGACAAAAAATTTAATCAATCATATTATCCCACAAACCCACGTTTTTGTTGTTGTTGACTTCAGCACAGATGGAGTGTGGGGTGGCAATGGTGGCTGAGATAGTAGCTACCACTGGCTATACTCTGTCCATTTTAAATGCAAAAAAAGTGTTAAAAAGTTGATTAGTACAATTTTATTTATCTCCCAATAACTGACTAGCAAGGCTCTAATATCATCAAGATGTAGACAGCAGAACACAGTATGGAGGGTTCTGTTTGTCCAGCTGAAAGTCAATTGGGAAGTGCTACTGAATTCTGACTGTAAGAGGTTCCAGCTGCATACACTGGATGGGAGTAGTTGTGGATCTCAGAACTTGGCCTGAGTAATCAAAGTTAGAACAGAAATTATAATCGTATATAGTTTCATCATGTTTGGTGTCTGTGTTCTGTTTAATCAGCTGTCTGTCTGCATTAGCAACAGTCATGGTGTGACTTTGCCACAGACCATTCCAGGACAGATTTAGCTAAATAAACATATGCATTGGCAATTTAGGTTTGTGTATTATCATGGGAAAGCTTCTGTGGAAAAAGGTTCTTCCAGAGGAGCTTTGCTCCTGCCTCTGCTTCCTTTCGCCATTGAGGTTCTTCATACTTTAATCCAGTGTCTTAGCCCATTGCCATAAGCACTTTACTTATTCCTCCTATTAAACTATTGTAATGTTTTAGTGGGATCTCATCTAATCAGGGTTATGAGCAAATCTGTGCCCATGTTATGTAACAGACTGGGTTCATAGGTCTGTAAGGAGCAGTAACAGAGGAAGGGAATCAGGCCTAAGCGGCTGTGGGGCATTTTCAGCTTTAACAAACCAAAAAGTTTGAGTAGGCTGGATAAAAAAGACCACTGATTTCATTCAGACACTGTTTGTGCAATCACATGGTCATTTTGCTGTATTACATTAGCATGTAGATGTATTCATGAACACCATATAATGCCTGCTGATTATGATGATCTGACCAGATGGGATCATGTGAAAGAGCAAAACATTTTTTTGTAATCAAGTCTTAATTGCATGGCCATGTTTTGTGTTGATGAGTTCAGCTCTGCAAACAATTAAACATCATTTGATCAGTCTATCAAATGTGTTCAAGCACTGACATTTTATATTGTTTTGTTGTTTTCCAGATTTGGATACGCACCTGTGTCCATTTATTACTCTACATCACAGTTGCTGCTTATTCCAGTGAAATCGGAAACCCCATAACAGATGACATCAAGAAAATTTCATTGTTGGTAAGAGCCAAACTGAAAGTTTGAAGTGTCAAATATCTGCTTGTGGCGAGGAAATGTTCTTCGTTCGAACTTGTTTTTTAGACGGACAGCCATCAGTTAGTAAGCGGGTCTCTGAAGTTCATGCTGACAGATAGCTCAAATGTTTTTCATATGTTACAGCCAGGAGGTATGGATCCTATTGCTTTAAAACGAGATTGCCATGACAAATATGGAACTAATGAACAAAGAACAAAGCCAGAACTGGGTCTGGAACATTTATACACTGTCAATGCAAAAGAGAACGTTCTGTAGCGCCCTCGTTATTAATCAGGGCTTCAACATAATACCATATTTTGTTTTCCGGCCTTTTGTTTGTTTGTTTTCTCTAACTGTTAATTTCAAATGTGTTGCTTATTCTGCAAATTATTGCTTCAGAGAATCTGTAATCATGCTGTCCTCTTAAATAAGACAATAGCTTTGGAGTTCACAATCCTTCATTATTCTAATGTAGCCTAAAAGGACAAGTCTTTTTAAAGAGTCCATTTCACATTAACATTACAGTACTGTGCAAAAGTCATAGGCAATTGTGCAAATTGTTTCCATTTATCTCATCAGCGAGTGTCTTTCTGCAGCAAAAGCACAAGTTATCAATAGAATAAATGCAAACAAACCAAAAAGTAAGAAAATTTTAAAGTCCAATATAGGTATTTGATGGTTACAAATATTTACGGGCATCTAAACACATCTAAAAACACTTACTGACTGCCTAAACAACACTTAAATACACATTTCTTTTGCACAGCACTGTATTTTTAAAGAGTGAATGAGTACTGAATGAGTTTATTATAGTATGCAAATATTTATTAGTTTCAGTTTCAGTTGTACTGTTTGCTCCTCATTCTATGGAACTTATATAAACTGAGCTGCAAAACCAGTTGTATGGAATTCAATATGTGTGTCATGAAATGAACACTTTAACCTGCCATTTCAGCGTACAGCAGTCAAGCCAAACCCAGTTACACTGAAGTTATAAAGACTAACAATACACTAAAGTTATACACATTTATACTGTAGGTGATTGGTAACAATTATCTCTCTATATCAGTCTTGCAGCATTATTTAAATAAGCAAACAGCTAATGACTAGTAATAGTCTTATACAGTGATTTTGGGCAATAAATCTTCAGATTTGTGCAGACTACGAATATTTCTGTAATGTAGAGACGTCTGCTTTGTGGCACAGCAGCTATAGCAAATTCTTATTTCATAGCTACTTTTGAAGCTAATAATAGGTGCCCTTAGCTGGATCAACCACATGACATTGCAAAGTAATAGCCATAGTGGTTACAGTTTATGAGTACATGAAAGTCGTCACCTAATAGGTTACATGCTTGTAGACACACACGAGTCTGCGGAAACAATTACCAAGTATGTGGTTGCTTAATGGTAACCTTTCGTTTCGGGCTTGGTGCCTGTTGAAGTGCTTGGGTAAGCCTGCGGCTCTCTCCCATATGCTCGGAAATCCAGGAAAAACTATTCTTATGGGAGACACTGGTTAGAGCGTTTACCACTGCTTTCTTTTCTCTCCATCAGAAGCAGAATATACCAAAAGATTACAACATCACGGTACATTATTTACCTAAAGAAGTGGTAAGTCATTATCACTATTTTTTGATTACTTTTGTTTTTACGGACTCCACAGTGTTGGTTGCTAAAAGATCTTTTTTCCCCAGAGTGGAATGTGCTGGGTGAAGCTTAATGTATTCCACTTGGAGAAGAGCTTAGAAGTCCTGGCCCAGACATTTGGGAACATTTCCTCCAACAAAGATAACATAGGAACGTTTATCCAAATGTTGCGTGAGATGCGGTATCACATTGGACATGGCTTGGTGAGTTGTCATTTCACTATATGTAAGAGCTGTTACTCATGTTCCTCAGTATTCTGAGTTCTGGCTTCAGGCTCATGTCATTGTCATTCCACTGAATTTTTGGTTCTAATCGCGATTCTTTGTAATTGCACTTTATCCGTAACCTAATCTTATCTTGATAACCTTTAAACTATTCACGGGTGGTAAACCATAAGAAAACATTTGCAATACTCAATGCGAAAGGTCACTGGTGTCGTTGGAATGCTGAAAATGTAAAGAATTTTCAATATTTCTTGGAAAACTATCTTTAAAAGAATTCTTTCAATCAGAAAACTGCTTTAAAATTGAATGAGGCTGTAAGGAGGGATGACCATTGTTCTTTTTCTTAAATTACAAACTTGTGTGTGCAGCTTAAACTAGAAATGAATGTGTAGTGCTGGAAGTGGATGTTACCTGAACAAAGCATCGCAGACAAATTAAGAAGTGCTGATGTTAGTAACTGTGAGACAGTCAGCAGTCTTAATTTTGGTATAAGATATTATAATCAAAGCATTAAATAAATAAATATTTTTTTAATCTAAAAACTTTATTTATTTATTTATTTATTTATTTATTTATTTATTTATTTATTATTGATACTTGGTAGTAGCTGGAAATTTTGGCTGGTGCTATAAAATAATTGAATTTTGATGCCCAATATACCTTAGCGTCTTTTGAGTGTATTTTAAATTGTACGATGCACAGGCCAGCTGATAATCTGTGGTCAATATATAAAAATGTGTAAATTACAGGATGTTCTGGAATGTTCTGCTTTTATTTTGGTTAATACGTTATGTGAGTCATAGTAAAAGTGGCTCTTGAACAATGACAATGATTGAGCCATTATTTCTGAACCTCTGTATTTGCTGTAGGTTAATGTACATAATTATACTATTCAGACCTTTCCATTTGCCAGCTAGCTTCGGTCTAACAGATATAGATTCCTGCATGTCCTGGAGACCACCTGCTTTGCTGTCCACACTAACAGACTTTGTTTTATTTACATGAACTATAATACGTACATGCCTGTATATATAATATATGGCTACAATAATACAGGCGTGGTTTGCAATGCAAACTCTAGGATAAAACACGAATGCAAATTTGTCTTGTTGATGTGCTTTTATTTCACTATAAGAATCTTTAATAGTTTGTACCGAATGATGCACACAGGAAATTCATAAGTGACATTGCAAAGAAAATAGCTAGGGGAAAGAATGACAACCCTTATTTTGGCAGCCTGGTTTAGGCAAATGAATTGATCCCAGAGATTAAACCAGGCAGTAGAACTGGCCATTCTGTGCTCAACATGTTATTTTTCAATATTGGATTCATCTGTGATTCTGGGACAGCATCCAGCTCAGTGCAAGCCCGGGGAACATTTCTTCCTTTAAAAAGCACATCATGAAAGAATGCTTCACCCATAAATGCTAATGTGCCTGACAACAAAAGAAAGACAGAAAAAAGAAATTAGGCCATGTAGCATGATCTAGTTTGCGTAATATTGATCATCCCGTTGTAGATTTCATTCATTAAACCGTAGCACATTTTGGGCGAAGTGTTAGTTTGATGGATCAACTCAAAACTGTAAATTATTTCCTTCTGTGTCTTGGAACGGCACTCTTTGTTCTGTGCTCATGATCCACATACCCAAATACTGCTGTTTTGTCAGATTGTCATGGCAACTTAGAAGGGGGCATTTACTAGCCAACAGCACATCTAAACCATTTTACAAGAAGCAGCATGAAGGCTATGAAGCACAATCCCTTAACATGTAAAATAGACCCCATTAAACCCAGGTGGCTTTACTGCATTAGCATCAATGCAGTTTACTTTCAGACCAAACAGCAATGCACCAGTTATGTGAGTACTGGTTTAGGCCCTGGGTTTGGTCAATGAGTGTGCTGTTTAATGTTATAGGGCTTACCACTAATAATTTGGTTGGGTCAGGTCCATGTTTTCCTTCCACACAGTGTAGCAGAGGAGGAGCAGCAGCAGGGGCAGTGTTATTGAAAATCAGCTCAAGGTCATTTAGGTGTAAAGGTTTAATTGCATGAAAAATAGGTAATGAAACATTTTTAAAAATGTATTTTCCCATTAGACATGTCCAGTTTTATATGAAGCACACTTGTGATTATACGTACATTGCCTACAGTATACCCACATTTCAAAATTAATAGGCAACGGACACCATTTCTACCTAAACACAATGCTACAAAGAAGGAAAACAACTTATTTACATGGTCTAATGAATGTAAATATAAATTTAAATTAATCTACAGTATCAATACAATGTCTAATATTTCATTTTAATTGGCTGCATTCTGGTTCCAGTACTTGATATACACATCTGACTGTGAATGTAGCTGCAGCTCACCTAACAACACTTTCTGATTTTTAATAACTCACGCATTTGTTTGAGCCCAGCCCTTATGATTGTGCCACCCTGAGCAAATTTATCTGACACACCTGCACGTTCCAGTGCCATGATTTAGCACCTTATTCCTGCAGCAGCCCAGCTAACATGGTTCTGCATGGTTCAAAGCAGCAGAACCTTGGCTTTCCCATAACCATGTGCTCTGTTTTCTTTAGGAGGATGCCATGCAGGAATTTGAGTGCCACTGCAGGAAGGAGAAGTGGCCCACAGGACGCTACTTTGAATTTGTGGAAGACTTTTTCAATACTGCCAATTCTTCGAGAGAAGATGTTGACTGTGAACCCCCGCCGTGTCCCACGACAACAAAAACAACAATAACAACGACGACGACAACAACAACAACAGTTTCAACAAAACATAATTCAAAAGGTAATGATTGGCTCAGTGTAGGAGGGAAAATCGTCCTTTCAGTGAAAGTTAATGTAATGATTCCATTCCAAGGAGTGTGTCAGGCATCAAATTCAAAATGTGTGTGTAAGTTGGTCAATCAGAACAGTTTACATTATTTCTTTTTACTTTTTTTCAGTTGAATTAAATTTTTTTTCAGTAAAATTTACAAACGGCTTATTTTAGTTTTTAGTTAAAAAAATTATATGATAAAATATTTTCATAGTCCAATATAATATGACATTTCAAGTTTTACTAAGATGTAAAGAACAAAGCGCACACAAGTTTTTTTCAGCATTGACCAAATGACCAAACAGCAAATAAACTCATACAATTAACAGTTACAATATATGTTATATTTTATATGTATATAAGATGATGATATATATCATCTTTTATAGGTATTTTCAATTGTTTGGGTTTAATGTATGTTTGGTTACGTGTGTGTGTGTGAGAGTGTGTGTGTGTGTGTGTGTGAGAGTGAGAGAGAGAGAGAGAGAGAGAGGGAGAGAGAAAGATGGAATTTAGAACAA
>JBBIGC010000033.1:10544597-10558052 GCA_037576955.1 Lepidarchus adonis
AGAGAGGGAGAGAGAGAGAGAGAGAGAGAGAGAGAGAGAGAGAGAGAGAGAGAGAGAGAGAGAGAGAGAGAGAGAATGTCAATAAGTGTCTTGCACAGCAGCTTTTCAGACAAACCTGCTAAAGGAAACATGAAGTGCAGCATGGTTTTTGTCAGCCCCATTATGACAGTTCTCAGCTGAGCGTGAAAACTTTGTTGTGTTCCCTAGTGGACTACATGAAAAGAAGAAAAGAGCCGACACACAATTGTCAATGTGTCGACTACAGAGCAATCTTCTGATCTTCCCAAGCTTTCTCTCCGAGAGCGGACACATCGGATCTTTTGTGGGACGGAAAGAAAAGGGGGCCGTGATGGACTCTTTACCGGCCCACAATGAGTCATTTTCATTCAAGTGTATATTAACGCTCCACCCTTTCTTTTCTCTCTCTCGCTCTGCAGGTAGTTCACCCGCTGAAAACAGCACTGCGAAGGAAGGTGAGCCATTCTTAAGATCTAAAACACCATCGACTTTTTCAAACACAGTTGTGGTCAGAAATTCTCATAACTTGTGACCACAAATTGTTGCATTGTGGAAAAACGTTCCAGAGCTTGTAGCCACAAGCCTGCATCTCTAGAGAATTTGGTCACCTCTTTCGAAAGCATATCCAGAACATAATCATTTGTGGCCGCAGTATAATAAACTTGTGGCCAAAACATTTTGGGAAAAAAACAACTTGCTAAACCCTGTGTGTTTTCTAGATATTAACCTTCAGTTGAGTAATTGCATTGGACCACACAGTGCCAGTGTAGCGTTCTGCTCCCTTGGCAGTGCCTCTGCAGATTTACTGGTTATCCGGCTGTATACAAGGTCAATCCCCCTAAACTTTCAAAGAAAAGTCAACTTAGCCATCACCTTCGTCTGCCTCACCTGATTAATCTCCTGCTTGAAGATTCTGAGAGACAGACAAGAGCCTTTAGCTGAGTGAGGGAGCCAACACCAACACATTCATGCTTTATCTGCAGGGGTTACAAATCACAGGATTCTTCCAGAGGTGTTGGAGAGGAGCCTCTTGTCTCTACTCTTCATTCCTCTCATCGCTCTGGTGTTCCTGCTCATCTGGAAGGTATGCCTTTCATCATTCTTCTGAAATACTTCTTTAAAACCTAAACGGCAAAGATTTGCATCTAAATTAGGTTCATGCGATTTTTACAACTGACATCACAAAGCAGTTTTACAGAATCTGGCCCCAATGAGCCAAAGGTGACTGTATAAAGAATAAGTGTTGCCAAATAAAACGTATTACTGAATCATTAGCTAGGGTTCAACCCTTTATGCCCCATAATAATTATTATGGTGTTAATACATATTATTTAATACCCATTTAAAATCACTACTATGAAATAAAAGCATTTTTTCTGACTAATGATTAACTGGAACAGACAAAAAAACTGTGGCGTCATATTTAAAACCTCTATTAAAAAGTATTTTCACATTCTATCCTACACTACATAAGCCTAATTATGCCCGGGCTCAAGAATTCTGTCTGAATACAAGGTCTGAATACAATCATAGTGTTGCCTGAATATAAGTGTTGTAGTTACCAGTAAACCAGTATGGGTACACACTGGAGTAAATGGTGTATTAAGGACGATACAGATAAGTTAATAATTTCTTTCTTTTTGTCATGCAGATGAAATCCAGAAGAAATGACCCCCCAGTGCAGAGGAATTCAGAAGGCCCCTTTATTGGAGCTGAGGCCAGCGCACCACCCTTAGATGAGATATCTGAAAAGTAATGATAGCAAGAACTATTAACCTACCTGCATGGATTATAGCATGCACTAGTTCTGAAGTGATTTAATGAGACTTATACTTTGCTATATAATTGCACTCAAATGTGTTACTTAATAATTGAACCCGCTGTCATATGCATGTCAACATGAATTCTTTTTGTGTACATGCAGGAACAGATTAAACATGGATGTGTAAATCACCTGTCTTCACCATTACGGGTGAGCTAAGTTTTCAGATATTAATCTCTGTAAGCTTTTAGTACATACTGTACATACACTACCCTTCGTTAGTTTAGAATACATGATTTTTTTAAATGTAAAAATAAAAAAATGGTATATATATGTGTGTGTATATATATATATACACACACACACACACACACACACACACACACACACACACATATATACACTGTATATCTTCTAATATTAATAATAGCCTGTCTCTTTTTTTATGCCTATTTCCATTAAAAGCCGGGTTTGAAAGATAGAAATAGAAATAGACACCGGTCCCCAATAGAAGCCAGTCTGTAGTAATCTACCCATCTGAAATGACCCACCGCACTTTCCGTTCACTAATCCTCTCTTTGTACCATCTGGGCTCCGCTTCAGTGAATTCTTTTTTATGATTCAGTGTATCATACTGCAAGTACCTTTTAGTATGAAAACCGTTTTGTCATCGGATGCTATCGAGGGAGAAGGTCTAAACCAAATGTCTTTGTGTACATTTTGCCTTTTTGTATAAACGCTGTTTTTACCTTTTTCCATTTTTTGCCATGACTCGTTTTTCTTCCGCTCAGTGTGGATGCATCTCTTCTCGACCAAAGAACTCACATGTAGCGTGATGTCGTTGGGACCCGGGTTTTTATCATATCCCACAGGGTGAAGCAGTGTGAGCGATGGAAAAGGTCATTTTATTTAGCGTTCAAACTCCGTGCGATAACAAACGCAAAAGAACATTCAAGTGAAGAAGCTGCACAACATTTTGTGCTGTAAATACCTTCACCATTCCGTCTGTCAGGAGAATAATAGCCCATTTCCAAGAAACGCCCATCTGTAATAAATAAATTTAATAAATTAAACCCGTCTGAATAATTTTTTAAATAAATGCCCAGGCTACTATTGTAAGATATACAATGTATATAGTGAAATATATATATATAAAACCATATTGATAAAGCTGCACATATAATTTCATTATTCTGCTAAAGCTCAGTAACATCAGAGTTTTAGTATTGGTTATTACTTCGTTTTTGTTTTATATTTTGTTGTAAATATACAGAAACTCAGCATGCACCTCACTCTCAGTTTCTATTTGTTTTGCAGATGGACAGTGGACAGAAGACAATGAGGCAAGACCACTGAAAAACAACACACATCTCTTCCAATACGCTCAGCTAAGAGGGACATGGGCTGGCCTCAAATGAAAGAAAGGCCCACTGAGTTCCAATTCTCTTTCTAAGAACAGTGACTGGACCTTTTCCAAACTGGGGTGTGGGTGGGTGGGGGTTGGGGTGGGTTCCGGGGTTGTGGGGGGTGGGGAGTTCATTTTTTGTTGGGAGAGAAAATGATCAAGTCGTCTATGTACTGTGGGCAAAGCTTCTTTTTCCTCCTGGAGATTTACTGACCACCGCCAATGAATGCAAGAAGAGACTGTACAGGAAGATTGCAGTGTACAGTGATACTCTGGCCTTTATTTGGATCTATCTAGAGATGTGGCGCTGAAATAAGGACTGCGTAAGATGGTCCTGTCTGAGCTTGCGAGTTTCGGTCCGCCGATTAGAAACCCTTGGCCGAGACTTCCCCAATTAAGCTGGAGGGGAGCGAGCAGAAACATCTACCTCCAGTCGCACTGGCCCTTTCGCCTCCTGCGTCCTCGTTCGTAGAGCTCTATCGCTCTTGGTTTGGGCATCCAGCTTAGACACTGCTTCATCCTTGAGTGGTTTTAATCAGTAAAGTTCTTCTTCAATTGTATCATCTGAATTGTGTATCGTTTTTATTGTCTAACTGGTGGTGTGGACTTAATTTATTTATTTTCTGATTATACAATGTGTCTGCAAGAGAATTTGCTGCTCCTGCATGGAAATGAATAGTGATGATGATCTCACAAAAAAAAATAATTGTATGCCATAATCCTTAACTGCACCTGTGCTGCAGCCATCATGCTAACACTAGTCCTAGCTAACCCTGGGCCTTGTAACTGCTGTTTAACACTTCTTATTGTCTAAATGTATTCATGCTTCATAATACAAACGTCAGTAGCATTTAAAAGAATGCATCATCTTTCCGCATCTTTATTTATCTGGATTCCTTAATAGTAGGCCCCGAGTTCAGCATGCCCCATGATTCAATTCCCTTTCACATGCTTTCTGAATAAGGGCCTGTTTACAGTGTTTTAAACGAATTAAGTGAAAGAAAACCTTTAATGGCTGCTAATAGTACAGGACAATCAGTGTGTTGTTTGCCGCAATTGATTCAACGTTATGTTTTGAATACTTTTTGGCTGTGTTTGTTTGTTACTTAATAAACAGACCATGGATGCAAGCAAAAAGATTATGGACACATCAGGCCATGGCTGACACGAGATTAATGTCGAGGCAACTCCACAGGCCGTAGACTTTCGTTTCTAAAAAGATTGTAGTGCAACTACAGCGGCACTCTTAGTTATACTCTGCAAAGTAACCATTGCTTATGTGAAGCAGAAGCTTTTTGTAGTAAAAATGACAATTTCCTCTATTGCATAAAGCACAGTATGGTCTCTTTACAAAGCAACACTCGGATAAAGACTCGCTCTAGGCTAAAATCTTCATTTTTGTGCCTTTTGTAAATTGATGACCCCCCCACTACAATGTTGTTTTTGGATATGCAGCCATATATTTATTCCAGAAAGATCTGTGAGTATCAAACAGTGTTGCACTTGTTACATAAAGAATACATTTCAATTAGTTCTCAAGTATAGCTTGAGGCAAAAATATGACTCATCTTTAGTGTTTTCTTCTATTCCTGAGTATGACTCAGTAATCAGCATGCTCTTCTCTTCTCTCTCCTTCTATTGCTTGAAACTAGTCTGTACATATTGATTTGTATAACAGCGAATATCAGTATAGGCAGTAAATTCTACATTTCAGATCATTATTATGTTTTGCTCATTACCTAAACAGTAGGTTCTAAGCCCTAGTCCTGAAGCCTGCCTTCTGTGTATTTTTCTTCTTTTCTTGCACTCAACACCTCTGATCCACCTAATCAGCTAAATAGGAAGCCTTTCGCGGGTTGAACTGGGTGTGTTAGGGCAGGTAAATACTAAAACATCAAGGATGGGTGGTTCTAAGCCCAGGGCTGGGAATCTAAACCCTAAATTATCCTGCATTCTCCAGCTGGTTGTAATGATCTATTTGGGAATGACCTGTTGCCTGCTTCTGTGCATTTTACCACTCTGGTAATCCTGGTATAATCTCTGTTGCCGTGATAACGTTTTCTTTCAAGACAAAATGCATCAATGTGGGCAAAGACAGTGGTTGGTGAAGTCTGCCAGTTATGAACGTTTACAGCCTTATATTCAATGTGGCAGTGAGTCAAAACCCCTTTTTTTTTGCATATGTTTTAAAACTATCCTCTACTTCCATAGCACTGTTGAAGAAATTCATAAATCATAATCAAGTAACCAATTTATTGATCTCTGTATCAGCAAAGGACTTAAGCCTTTGTCTGGAAGACAACTTTGTCTGAGAACTATTAATCCACCAGACACCAGATATGTGTAGTAAAAACTGCAGTACCATTTATTTGATGTAGAAAAAACACTTTGCAATGTTACATTGTATATGCTCATGTGGTCAAGTGTTATGTTGTGTTAAAACTGTAAGATGGCTTAGTTTTAATGTTAGTGCCTGTGTACTCGTCCTGTTGGATGTAACCCTGGACTTGAGACTAATGTTTCTTCATTCAATTATGAAGTTAAAAAAAGAAGACAGAAAGCTTGTGCCAGTTGCCAGATAAAGTTCAAGCAAGAGGAAGTTGTACCAGAATGCTAATCATCACAGACATTTTACAAGTAAAGCTCAGCGGACATAAAAAATTATTACCTATTGTTTGACTCTTTTTGTGTGGAAACAGGACGAAGCTGTGAAACATTGTGTGATGGCATTCCCCGTTTTTCTAGCCACCTAAGAGCCTCTTAAACTCTAAACCTAGACAGTATGCTTTAGTAGCACTGTCCTGAAACCTGCTATTAGTACATCTTAGAATTGCCCCTGGTGAATCTAAACTCTTATCAGTCATATCTCTGGCCTGGAAAAACTGGTTTTTGGGTGCATATGTATCAAACACTCGATCTAGAAGAAAGAACTTCTGTATCTTTGTAATCTACAAGGATGTAAAGATAAATCTAGATCAGCACACATAGCTCAAAACGTTTGATACATACGAGCCCAGGACGGAGAAGAGAAAACGGAACCAGGAAACATGAGGTTCGGCAGGTCCCACCAGCCGTATTCAAGTCCAGCTTCATATTCCTGCATGTTTGGACGGTCACGAAACAAGGCTCTTAGTCAGGAAGATAGTCAGGGTGCCAAAAGCAAATACGTAATTGTGGCCCAGTTAATACCTGGGTGACAGTCTACTGTATTCTGTATTTTTATATGAATATATGCATATAATGAAAATATATGTATGAGATGTGAATAAAGTACATTTATCCAAAATGGCTATGTCTTAGATATTTATGACAACATTTCTGTAAAGTAATACCCCTAAACATCTGCCTTGCTAGTTTGCTTAAATCATTCTTTGCGAGGTTTCTTTTTTGGAGGATAGAATTTTCTGTGAATAAGGCTCACTGTCCGCCATGAGGATCATTCACTTTATTCTTTAACATGCATGCCAAGATCACACATCATACATTTATGACTCAAACACACTGAATGGGTTTGAAAGATACAGGGATGTCACGAAACATTCTTTAAACAAACTTTTAAAAAATACTTTTTAACCAATGTAGGTTTAGTCATAGTAGTTAGTGATTCAGATCTAAAGACCATGTTGACGCACCCTTGGTCATCATGTATATCAGCTCACCAATTATTTATTCACTGAAACAATGATGTTTGTCCTTTGTCTTTTTCTGCATGCACCCACTGATACATTTCAGCTGTTAGACTGGTAACAGCAGTATCACATTCATATGTTTAAATATTTAGCAGGGAAGAAATAGGTGGATGGTGCCATATACACCAATCACCCACATCATTAAATCCACTTATAGATGAAGTAAATAAATGTATATTTTGTTATTTCGTTACAATAGCACCTGTCCAAAAGAGGCACATATCAGGCAGTGAGTAAACACATAATTCTTGATATTGATATGATGGAAGAAAGAAAAAAAATGGCAAGAGCAAGGATCTGAGCCACTTTGAAAAGGGCCAAATTAGACGACTTGGCCAAAGCATCTCCAAAAAGGCAGTTCTCATGAGGTAATGCCAGAATGAAGGTTTATACCTACTATAAGTGGTTTAAGGTTGGACAATCAATGAACCAGTGTCATGGGCCTTGGCACCCAAGGTTCACTAATGCACAACGCGGTGCAAAGGCTAGTCCTTCTGGTTCGATCCCACAGAAGAGCTGTTGTAGCACAAAGAAGTGAATGCCTTCTGTGATAGAAAGGTGTCAGAACACACAATGCTCGAGAGTCAGCGCTAGTTTAATGGCATAATTGAGACCTACACAATACTAGACAGGTGGTTTTATTGTTATGGCTGATTAGACTTTCGTGATTATGTTGCTGGCTCTTTTTAGTTTTTTATGCATGTATTTACTGTCTGATACGGGAGTAGAATGTAGTTGAACGCCTACTACATGCTTTAAGGTAATACAGGACTGTCGTGTGTGCCTGCGTGTGTGCAGGGGCGGGAGAAATAGGGGGCTGTGCTGTGCTAATTCACTTTGCCCCATTTATTTGCGGTGATGTTTAGGTTTTATTCATTGTTAGTGTTGAGTAAGAGATCATGTGGATTGGGTTAATAGTGCACTGTGCTAAGGAACAGTGTGGTCTTGCCATAAGTCACCTCTCCAATGCATTTACTACTGTGCTGTATGTTGAAGCATTAAAAAGAGCATTTTTATCTGAAGCAACGTTTCCTAAATTCTTTACTCTAATATAAAAACATTCATGCATGTTGCCGACTGTTAATAAAGCACAGTGCCCTTCAATAAGTCTTTGCAGCATCATTATGCAAGAGTTCCGACTTAAATCTAACTCAAGGACCCCCTGTATACTGACACATATAACAGCTTTTATGAGAAAGCTACCTGGTACAAACCCTCCTACTGGGAGGTACCACAAATAACTAAGCTAATATTCTTTTGATTGTAAGAACAGTATAAGAAAGAATACTTCTGATAAATTACAGATAAAAGCAACAGTTTATACCACTTTTAGCATGAAATTATCAAGTGTAGTAATGAGAAAGAACAAGAAAAGCAGGAAGATTGAAGTAGATACCTGCTCATCAAATATTTCTTCTGAAATCAATATTGGCAACTTATAAGCTAAGCTTTTAATGCATTTAATGCATTAAATCTTACTCATCTACACATGCTGCTTCTTAATTAGAATGTATATGTTTGGACAGTGAAAAAAAAAATTAACGATTAATTTTTAAATGCCTTCCTATTATTAGTGGTACTACTACAAATAATAATAATAATAATAATAATAATAATACATTTTACTTTAATATATTTATAATTATAAGCGAACATCTTTTTCCATGATCTCTATAGCGGTCACCTGAGAGGAACACTGGTGCTTTCTCTGAAACAAGAAGCAGGTGACAGTCACATCCACTGCACCACAATTCATACATTATTGATGTGCTGAACATGATACTAACGCAACCATGAGTTGTACTGACATAGCCCTATTGTTTCTTCAGCACCATCAGCATTGCCACCCTTTGTGTGAGACTTTAATAATTAAGAACTGTAACCTTACACAACTTTAACAACTGTGATCATGTGTCATTCAGTTAATTTGTTTCATTCTAGGAGCCAAACAGTCACATAACTGAACTTACCACTAATCTGACTTCGTTTTCTGCACTTTCCTCTTTTGGGTTGAGTGAAGTAATCCACATTGGACAGAAAATGAACATGCCCTGCATACGAACACACAGTCTCTATAATTAACCCTACAGGATAATGCTGTCTGTAAACACTGGCCCTTTCACTTACTACTTAGGCTTAGGGGGGTTTATGACTTGTTCTCACAACAAGAAGAGAAAAAAAGAACAGCAATGCAGAAACAGAGAACATCTCTTTGAAGAGTGCTTATTGATTAATTCATACTTGGTACAAACCATATTTCTGGAAAAATTAGGGCATTCCATAAAATGCAATAAACATAAATATGCAGTTTGTATGTACTTGTATTTTAAAAATATATACACATTTTGACTGTCTTTACAGAGGCTAAATAAAAGGTAAAAATATATAGAATAAGTTACACCATTTTACAATATGAAGGTGACGTGGTAACAGGTGAGGGGATCATGATTGAGCATAGGAGCATCTACCAACGGCTTTGCAAGCAAAAATGATTCATGATTCATAACCACTTTGGGTTAAACACTGTGACAGAATTGTCAGTCAAAAAGTATATTTCTCAATACAAGACATACAACACCATCATCCTGGGCTTGAGCTCTTCTCAGTTGGACCAAAAAACAGTGGAAACGTATGCTGTGGTCAAATGAGTGAACATTTCAGAATGTTTTATGGAAAAATAGAGTCTGAGTTCTAAACGACCAAGATAAGACAGACCATCCAGACTGCTATCAGTGAAAGGTATGAGGGTATCAATGCCCAAGGCATGGGTGACATTCATTTGTGTGAAAGTACCATTAATACAAAGGCATTTACTGGAATTATAGGTCATCAAGGTGATGTTTTTGAGGGAGGTCCATAGATTTTTCAGCAGGACAATGCCAGGCATCATTTGGCAAAACAGTGTAGCTTCATAGATACAGAGTGCATGTGTTTTATTGGCTTGCCAGCAGTCCATATAGGTTTTCTATTAAAAATGTGTGCTACGATTAGTATCTTCAGTTCTCAAATGATCAAAACGTATAATTAAGAGGAAAGTTGGAGTAATTAAGGTGATGATAACGTGGTAAACATGTCCCTGTCCCAATTATTCTAGTCTGTTGCAAGAAACAAATTCTAAATTGGTTCTTTTGAAAAGAGACATGCAATTAGATGCAATATGATATTTCTGGCTTATTTAATCAAGGTCACTTGTGTTTGTTTATTTCATATAGAACAAGGACTATGCCTGAACATGAATAACTTTAATGTTACATTAGTAACTGTAACAATAATGTTAGCGTTCCCACTTTTTGATGATTTTATATTTGTGTGCCTTTTGCAGTTGTTTTTACTCAAATACCAAAACATTCTTAACTCGATTGGATAAAATTGCACACAATCAATTTGATACATGAATAAAATAACAGAAACTATAAATTGCATACAGTAACATAACAGTTCAGGGCAGCTGTTTGTTACAGATACACAACTTGATAGATAACACTAGGTCTTTTTAACATAGTTATATCAGTATATTTGTGGTGCAAGAATTATTAATACAAAAAGCTTCATAAATCAGCTAACTGAACAACAGAAATCCTTGTGTCACACCAAAGTTCTTACATTAAAGTCTCTCCACTTTGCAGCCAGTTTGTCAAGGCAGGAAGTTTTTCCCACTCAGACATGCCTCCTCTCTCCCTTTGAAAGGTGAGAAGGCTTTAAATAACCCAAAACTAAAAGCCATACTGGTATTTAAAAAACAAAAACTAGCATCGCATATATAATTTGTTAACCCCCCTGACCCCACGCCATGTTGGTCTGGTTACTGCGCATGCGCGTTTCTCATCACGAGCGCCTGTCTTTCCTTGCGCGTCTTTGCCCGTAGCCGATTGGCTGTTATACTGAAGGGCAGGAAACAAACACCATGTTAGGTATAAGAGGTCTCTTCCTTTTCATTTATCGAGTGAAAATATCTCTTTATACTCACAGCGACATGGAGCAGAAAGGAAATGTTATAGAACCGTTTGTTTATATCCTGAGATTGAATGTTAGGTTTAAAATAGGAATAAGAGCTATGTTAATATTAATATTAATGCATTTGAGGTTTTGAGTGTCTGGTAAAGTATAAAGGGATGTAGTGCTAGTTCAGGAAGATGGAAAGAGGATGCCATTTTGAGGATACCTTATTGAAATAATCAAAGTAGGAGCAAATAGGTATTGATGACCAGATTTATAATTTTTCTGCTTTGTCCTGTGTATCGACTGAGACAACCAACCACTTATTTTATCATCATTATTGGAGTGGGATGAGCTAGTCCCCCACTCACTCTGGCATTATGTATAAACCATATAGCTTGTACATCAGATGTTCTGAGAGACAGACAGACATACAGACATGCAGAATAAATCTAAGGCATTTATCCATTTTACAGGTATGCACAAACATTGCATAGTTTGTCAGCACTCACGCCAAAAGACTACATTAACCCCTGTCACCTTTTCAGGTGGTAAACTCAGGCTTTAGCATTCAGTGCGTGGGCAAAAATAAATGGCACTTTTCCTTGCATAACCGTCTATGTCTCAGACCTCTTGACACTACTCTCGCTCTCTCAGCATTAGCCAGAGTGCTGTGTGAGTGTCTGTGTGGGCAGGCTAAGAGCCCAGGCAGATGAGACTAAAAGCTCGTCCTCTGAATGCCTGGCTCTCCTGTGACAGTGCATACATTAACAAAAAAGGGCATTATCCCTCACTTTTGAATGTGTGACAAAGGTCTTTATAAATTTAAACTGTGTGTATTTTTTCCCCCTCAGCAGTGGGAATGGGCACAGGACCTTAGTCACAGGTCATGTGGTTTAAGGTTACTAATAGCTCCCACCAATAGCCTTGTGTTGCCTTGTGTTGCGCGCTTTTTTGCCCTTTTTACAAAGCCCTGCCCCGTAGTGGCAGAGAAAGCCCTCGCCCCCAGGTGGGGAACGGAGGCGGACAAGCCCGTTCCCCTGAGGCTGTAACCAGAGGCTTATCAGGGCCCGGCGCTGTTCTCTAATACTCCTGTGAAAGGCCTCCTCCAGCGCCTCCCAATAACCACCTCTCTCTGGACAGGAGGCTGAAATGGAGAAAGCCATGGCCCCTCAGCAGTCGACGGAGAAAAGGTCGGGTGGGGAAGTGGGGGGGTGTTCAAAACCAAAGGACAGAGAGAGAGAGAGAGAAAGAGAGGAGGAGACACTGAGATAAAGAAATGCCTCATTTGCAGGAAAATGTCTCATTCAAGTAGCCTACAAATAACACTTCAAAAAGTAACTGTAACATTAACTAGATAAAAGCAACCTGTAATTATAATAGTGGAAATAATAATAAAGATTAAAGGGCAACACAAATAGACTCTAATGTCCTTCTATAACATTCATTCATATATGGGTCACAACTCAGCATTAAAAGAAAGCCAATACGTCAGAATCTTATAGAATGTAGGATCTCTATAGTGTTCTATTATGAAAGAAAAAGAGAGTGGGAGTGAGAGGGAGTGTACGTTTTGTGGGGAGAGTGAGTGAGATGCTGCGTAGGTGTGTGGGAGTGAAGGGGCGGAATGAGTCAGATGGCAGCAGAAAAGATGCTTCACCTCTTCTGGGGTCCCAGTGCTGAGGATCATCTGCCCAGCGGGGGCGCAGGAGGACACGCCCGACACCCGAGCGGGGCTGAGAGATACCGTATAAAGACACAGTTCACTCCAGTTCAGTGGCATTCAGATTTAAATGAGAACTCTCATCACTGGCCCATTTGAGGTGAGCATCACAGCATTGTTTCAAAAAATGCCTCCTAAATAGATGCCATGCTTTCATGTTGATAGGAATCATTGCACGGGTCTCCATGTACAAACCCGATTCCAAAAAAGTTGGGACACTGTACAAATTGTGAATAAAAACAGAATGCAATGAAGCTGAAGTTTCAAATTTCAATATTATAATCAGAATAGAATATAGATGACATATCAAATGTTGAAAGTGAGACATTTTGAATGCCATGCCAAATATTCGCTCATGAGAGCTACACATTCCAAAAAAGTTGGGACAGGTAGCAATAAGAGGTTAAAGTTAAGTTAAATGCACATATAAGAATCAGCTGAAGGACCAATTTGCAACTTATTACGTCAATTGGCCACATGACTGGGTATAAAAAGAGCCTCTCAGTGTGGCAGTGTCACTCAGAAGTCAAGATGGGCCGAGGATCACTGACTTCCCCAATGCTGCGGCCAAAAAATATTCTAAAATATTCTCTGAGGAGTTTCTCAGAGAGAAGTTGCAAAGAGTTTGAAGTTACAATCATCTACATTGCATAATATCATCCAAAGATTTAGAGAATCTGGAACAATCTCGTTCCAGATTGCGTAAGGGTCAAGGCTGGAAAACCATACTGGATGCTCGTGATCTTTGGGCCTTTAGACGGCACTGCATCACACACAGGAATGCTACTGTAATGGAAATCACAACATGGGCTCAGGGAAACTTACAGAAGACACTGTCGGTGAAGACAATCCACCGTGCCATTCGCCGTTGCCGGCTAAAACTCTATAGGTCAAAAAAGAAGCCATATCTAAACATGATCCA
>JBBIGC010000033.1:10566778-10593276 GCA_037576955.1 Lepidarchus adonis
CGACAAAATTTACAGACTGCATTCGATCTGTCGAGTTTTCCATCTTTTTTAAAAAACCCGAAATGACGCCAAACTACAGACTTGTAAGAAGCCGGCGAGTGTATTGCTCTCTCCTCCATGCTAACAACCGCTCGCTCTGACCCAAAGATGGCTTTCTCACTCTCGCGAGAGTCAGTTGCACGGGTTTGATCTGTGCAGAAACCGACGCATCCAAAAAAATTAAAAACATTTTAAAATGCGGTGAGACTGAAAATTAACCAAATATTGCGCTTAGCCACGAATCGGTTTTTACCGATGCAGAGAGTTTAAACGCGTTACATCTCAACCGATGCGCACTTTCCCCATCGATGCAACCGCGTCGTTCATGTTTATACCGATGTATCGATACGAATCGGCGAATCTTCCCAAGCCTAGTACAAAGTGAGGGATCATTATTGGGTATAAAAGTAGCACCTATCAAAGGGTATTTCAAGAGAGAATTGTTAGTTTAAAAGAAACATTTTTTTAAAATGCAGATTTGCAGATAATTTAAATATACTGCACATACTATTTTGTATTTTATGCTTCACGAAATTCAAAGATGTCTAAGTGCATAAAGGTCAACGCTCCTGATCTTTGGGCCCTCAGGTGGCCCTGGCTAAAAAAAACATCATGCTACTGTGATAAATAAAGCCACCTGGGCTCAGGAGTACTTTTGAAATTCATGTGTATGAATGGTCTGCTGCCAGTCCAGAGAGAAGAGGAGGAGAATCACACAATGGCAACTATGGACTGTTGAAGTCTTATATCAAGCAAGAATCGTTATTAAAAAGAATGGTGAGGTATCACAGTTGTAAACATGCATCTATTAATTTACTAAAATATGTATCTTGGTATTCTTGTCAGTTAAATAAAGGTTCACATATGACAGTAGCTTTTTTATGACATTTGGATAAAATTAACTTATTTTTTATGCGTATTTTTTCTTTGAATGTCCTCTGCATTCAAAATTTCGTCTTGCCTTGCATAATATTTAATTTAATAAGATATTTGAGCAACAAAATGGCTTTGAATGGCCAACATTGTTTTAAACTATGCATACGTATAGCAACAACCACATAACAAGCTTAATTTTTACCTTAAATTACCATTAGCATGCATTATGCAGCCCTGCATAACAGACCTATTTGCTGGTTAGGTCATGATACTCCAAGCCACAGTATTTTAGTTTTATTTACAGCTAAAGTAGGTTCCTCTCCTGCTCCAGATTAATAGAATAAATGTGATGTGAAGGGTACAGTAGCTAGCTGTTTAGAACGGAAGGAAAATTGTGAAAGAGCTACCACTGCTACTACTACTAATAAAAGTCATTCATGATTACATTGTGCAATGATAAATTAATTGTTTTATGAATGATGTTTGAGAGTGTGAAGAAAAAAAATCCACATCAATTAAGGCACAAATTCAGGAAACTTTTCTTTCAAGAGAATAGATGAAAAAAGAGCAGAACTATGTAGACAGGCATCTGAAAAGATCTAAGGTTGAGTCTTTTACAGTGTGGCCTGATGTTAGTGTTGCTGTAGTTCCCCTCCATCCACACAGACTAAGAGGGGCCAAGACAAACAAGGAGTCTCTTTCAAGTGCATAGAGCACACACTGTGCACCTCATCCTCCTCAGGGAGGTAGTCCTCTTGTCTCCTCCCCCTATCATTTCTAGGACAGAAAGCCAGGGAGATGTCACTGAACCCTATGGAGCTTAATGGTGCACCGCACATCAACAATGAACCACAAAAAACCCTCCTGTGGTCAGAGGTCTTCCCAACCATTAATGCCAGTGTGCACACAGAGAATAGGTTCATTAATCAGATAGATGGAGAAAGATGATTGGTCAGGATGGAGACACATTCAGAGCCTGCTAATTTGTGAGTCAGGCTCAGAAAAGCAAAACAGGACAATTTGCTAAATAATTCAACTTTTGCCTGGTTGTATGAAAAAATTAGTTGTGTGTGTGTGTTTGTAACAGAGCTTCTTGGCGCGATCTCTTTCCCAAGTGCTGGTCCTTCAGACAGGATGTGATCTCATGCTGGACTGATCTTTGACCTAGCTTAAAAACTACAGCTTTTTGTGAACATATTCATGTTGCTACAACAACCAATAGGACAGATAAGAATATATTCCAGCTGCCAAACCTTCTACACTGTGGTTCGCTTTCCATATAGCACACTGTCTAAACTGAATTAGCAAAGTCTTGCCTTTTGCCAGTGTTTTGTTGTATGGAAGCACATTTGCTACTTTCCAGTGACTTTCATTTTCTCTCTCTAAAAAGAAGTATAAATTATTTCAGGAGCCACCAAAAAAGCCATTCTGTCCAGGGAATGTGATTCTCCATCTGATGCTGGTGCTCACATTTCATGTGTCAGATTTCAGCTCCGGACTGGCTTGGTTTTAAAAAACAGATGCACAGCTTCAAAAACTCATATCATGTTCTGAAAGCTGACATTTAAGAAAACTGACTAACACATAATTTAAATGCACCATTTATGATACCAACTGAAATCAGCTTTTAGAAATATTATTTCTGTTTATGTAAGCTGTCATGAAAGGCTTATGTGGATGAACTAACACAGCTGAGCATAACATGCTACTTCTTACATGAATTTCCTTGAAACGAAACTGTTCCTTCTTCTAATCATAAGCTGACCAGCAGCAGGGATGTCCTGAGTAACTGATTACATTTAACTGCTACAGAAACTGTTAAGGGCTGTTCACATGTTAAGTGAAGGATGAAAATAAGAATCATGAAAATAGAAAACAGGCTCAAAATGAATATATCAAATGCAGAAAGCTAGTTAGCATTTAATAATGAGGATGAGGTGTGGCTCTATCAGCAAAAACTGCAATCTTGTTTGCTAATGATGGTGTTATTTTCATGTCGCAACCATCAAAGTTGACAACGGGTGTGTGTGTGCTCATTTTGGGAGTGAGTGTGATGTTTTCTTGAGGCCAAGCTCACTTGTCACACAGTCCATTTTGCTAGCTGCTTTTATCTGCCTGCCAATCACAGAATATTAATTGAGGATTACTTGTTGCTCACCTTAAAAACCACTGCTGAAAATTAGTTTTAAACATACACCCATTTCTATGTATTTTTTACATTTTAAAAGTAGGCTTTACAAAGCTATGTATGACTACTGCCAAACTTAACCTACATCACCATAAAGAGCTTAAAAATGATTATACAGTAAGATAATTAATATGTGACCCCTCGCTGATTTTGTAAGTTTGCCCAATGACAAAGAAATGAACAGCCTATAATTGTAATGATTTTTAACAGTGAACAATATAATATAAAAAAGAAAATCCAGAAAATCAAGTTATATCAAATATATAAATCGTTGTGCATTTCATTGACTGTATTAAGTATTTTATCCCCTACCAATCATTAAGAGTTTGTTAGATACTCCTAATTTCTGCTCGTCACACACTTTAAAGACACCTGTCTCTCCTAGTCACCTGTATAAAAGACTCCTATCCACAGACTTAATTGATCAGACACCCATCTTTCTACCATGAGCAAGACCAAAGAGCTGTCTAAGGATGTCAGGGACAAGATCGTAGGCCTGCACAAGGTTGGAATGAGCTACAAAACCAATAAGCAAGAAGCTAGGTGAGAAGCAGACAATTGTTGTTGCAATTGTTCAAAAATGGAAAAAACACAAAATGACCATCAATCGACCTCTGTCTGGGGCTCCATGCAAGATGGGATCAGAGCAGTCTGAAAGACTGCTGAGGATGAGAAAACCATATGGAAGGAGCTTGTCAATGATCTCAAGGCAGCTGGAACCAGTCACCAAGAAAACTACTTGTAACACAACCTCCTTCCTTCTGCCAGAATGACAATGAACCAAAGCAAACAGCCAAGGCAACAAAGGAGTGGCTCAAGAAGAAGCACATTAAGGTCATGGAGTGACCTAGCCAGTCCCCGGAACTTATTCCCTTAGAAAACCAGCGGGGGAGTTGAAGCTTTGAGTTGCCAAGCGACGGCCTCGAAACCTTAATGATTTAGAGCTGATCTGCAAAAAGGTGTGAACCAAAATTCTGCTATGTGTGCAAACCTGGTCACTACAAGAAATGTCTGACCTCTGCGCTTCCTAACAAGGGTTTTGCCACAAAGTACTGAGTCTTGTTTGGCTAGGGATCAAATACGTATTTCACTCAATGAAATGCAAATAAATGTACATATTTTATATACTGTGATTTTCTGTTTTTTCTTTTTGATATTCTGTCTGTCACTGCTAAAATCACTAAGGGGTCAAATAATAATTTCCTCCACTGTAAATCAGCATTATTAAATTATAATTTTGTACTTGTTACTACAGGCCTATAAAAAGCTGTTCAAGCAACATATGAAACACTGCATTTTGATATTTTATAGTATTACTATCACTATTTTTACACTTATATTCTTCATCTTGTATAATAGCAAATGACATCTCTGCAACTGTTTTTTCTTGCATCAATAATTAACAAAGAAATAAACACAATATCCACCAGCTTCTTCAAGTATTTCATGTCCTAATAATATTACATAATAAAAATACTAAATGGCAATGAGAGCAGTTTATCACTGGTTTTTCCCTTACAAAAACTTACCCGATCATTACAATGTCCTGAAAGTTTCTGAAACTAACTTGAGTATGTTATATATGATGTTTAGGATAATGTCACCCCAGCAGAGCTACTCACACTGATCCCAGCAGTGTTCCCTTAGGCGCCGCACATTAACATCAGCAGACCTGAACTCAAACATGATCCAACAGAGATCACCTTGTTTTGTACAGCTTCACAGCCGGAGACAAGGAGCAATACTCAAGGTGAATGTCTGCATTATTTACATGCTGTTATTTATGCCTGACTTTGAATTTAGTATGTTACAAGCTACATTCAGTGAGACATTAAAAACAGGGCTGTGTTCACTTTAAATGGTTATTAGTTTCAGGCAATTTGGCAAATGTAGTAGAAACATCATACTAAATAAATTGTCATTTTGGTTTTACTTTTGCATTTTGTTAGTATATGCAATTGAGTTGAGACAGGATTGGGAAAACTGTGCAGGAAATAGACAAAGATATTGGAGCTTACAAGCAGGCAACTAGTTTTACATGGATTTCTACCTTTTCAAGCCAGACAGAAGTCTATGAATGATTGCTATTGGTAACTTTGGCAACAATCAAACTTTTACAATGTTTAATCTTTACACTGTTTTGGGAGATAACGAACATGCCTTCATTTGAAACATGATGTTTTAAAGTTTGCACCTTATGAATGCAGAGTTTACAGGTGGTTCTGTGTGCAGAACTTAGTTAAGGTCACATATTGCTCTTGTTTTCTCTGACCCAGAGAATAGGCAAAAAGAAAAAAAGGGGAAAAAGCTAACACACTGAATTGTACTGTGATATGCTGCTTCATGATTGCAGGCATAATTTAAGGCAAAGAAAGACAGCTAGTGGTGAATGACATACCAGAAGAATGAAATGGACAAGGATCATTATCCGAAGTGGAAAACAGGTATGGATGATTTCAACCTCGCCATTTTCCAACGATCAAGGGAATGCATTTAATGGTAAAAGGAAAATCTAATTTCTTCAAAATGTCAAGCACAACAGACATACTTATTTTTCTTCTCAAACTCTGAAGTGAAATTGATTAGTTGTTATTGGCAGCTATTTTTCTGAGAAGGAAACTATGCAAAGTACTTTGGCAGTGGGTTTTATCCAATATCTGGTGACAGATACAGTCCAAGAATGAATCTATCAAATGTCCAATCCATCATCACCAAGATGATTAATATCATATACTGAGGGTTGTAAACTTTACATTAGGCATTGATACTGACCTTAACTGAGATAGATAATATACACATCTGCAGTCTTCCCTCCTCCTCTAAAAAGGAACATTAGCGATCAAATTCTCTCTTTGTATCCGATTCCCCGGACAGTCAAGTTCTGGAATATATGCGAACGTGAGGTTTGTTTTCATCAAAATCAGAATATTTTCACCCACTGGTTCTGTAGTATTTAGTATGCAGACATGCACGTGTAAGATGCAGATAGTACTATTCAATACAATAGACAATAAATGATATACAATCCATAATATATATGTTTATCAATACAATTCAATACAGCCTATGACCAGGTAAATAAGGCTGCCAGCAGCAAAACATCCTTGCCAGATGCACTGAATGACAAAGAAGCTTTGAGGAAAACTACCCTCCCCCTAATGACCAGGTCCTGCATCTTAGCAAAGCTGATATGAGGAAGACCTAGTCTAAGGTCAACCCATGGAGTCAACCCATAAGCTCACCACCAAAATCAACCCAATGCTCAAGAAGTCAACTTGCTTCAATGACTACTGGCCTATAGAACTCACAACCATCACACAATCTCCAAATGCTTAGAGAACATGGGACTTAAGCCCCATCTTCCAGAATGACTAAACCCATTGCAGTTTGCAAACTAGTCCAACTGAAAAACACATGATGCCACTCAGACCGTCCTCCACAGTCAGAATGCAGTTTATAGATTTCACAAAATCACTCTACAGAAACTGGAAGGGAAGCTGAGCCTACTGGGCATTACCTTCTGTAATCGGATCCTGGATTTCCTCACTGACAAGCCCTATCCAAACCACCACTAGGTACTGCAATAGCTTTTTTCCCTAGGCAATAAAGTTCCTTAACATCTTAGGGTTAATGAAGATTACTCAAACATGACCATAATTACTGTTGTATACTAACAGGTCTCTACAAGTCCAGGTGAGGTGTGAACTACTGCAGCTAGCAAAAGCTTTTCCAAATTAAGTTTAAATATTTGCAATATTTGTCCATACACTTAAAAAATTCATTGATTATTATTTAAGAAAATCCCACCTTGAAGTAAGTGAAACTGAAGTGAAGTGAAAGTGAATATTTGTCATTATCAACACACCCAATCACATGCAAAGTGCACCACAAAATGTGACCTCTGCATTTAACCCATCATGTGGAGGAACAGAGCCTGAGGAACAGTGACGTACCTTGCACAAGGCAATGTCTTAACCACTGAGTCATTACTGACCCAGACTCACAATAACATGTTTAACTTTAGCAGATATTTGACTTACAGCCTTGTTACTTTAAAATAATTGAACAAATGTGATTTTTTTTTTAACATTCTTTCATTATTCATTATTTTTTTTCACTTTAATTTAATTACACTTAGTACTGAAGTCTTCGTAGTTACATTAATTTCACCTAAAACTAAAAAGTATAGCACACAGACAGACAGGGTTTAAATAGAGTACGGCAAACCTTTACTCTAATCATTTTCATTTCACTTCCACAAACAAACAAAACAAAAAGAAAGTTTTGATCCAGTACCCGGGCACACTTTGAGTGTTAAAATGTTTCATAACTCATAGAAAAGTTCAAAATGCATTCTAACTTAGAGACAAGGGTCTGCTCTCAAGTGGAGATTTATGGGACTTCAGTCTGTGATGTGTTGACCCTTAAACAATAAAGCTGGACAAGTTTTCGATTCCCCAGATACATACTGTACATTTAAACAGACCTCACAAAACAGACAGTTTTATGTGCAAATTAAATAGTATACTTACAAAAAAACAACAACAACAACAATAATAATAATTGGTGGTGTTATTGTTGGTCCTGTTGAGTCTGCAGGGTAGCAGAGTATAACAACAGCTGCAAAATGCAAGAGGAATGTAGCTGAAAAGGTGTGAGGCACAGCAGAACAACCTCAAACATGAATAGTTAACATGAAGATGAATGGTGAATAACTGTTAAATCAATGTATTTCCATTTCACAAATGAAGACAATTCTGTCTTTGAGATGTTTATCATGATGACAGATGACGGTGAGTTGTCATGAATCTATTTGTGGTGTGATCCATTTTCTGAATCACTTTGGAATCATTCTTAACCTGAACAAGTACAATCCACAGCTGCTTCCTCTTTAAACAAATGCAAGCACACACATATAAACTCACCCCACTCACACCACATGCAGGAACAGTCCCACCCCTTTATATTGCCCAGAACTGCAGGCATGCAGGTGCAGAGTCAATAGACGTTTCCCATTATTCCCCAGAAGCACGATCTGAACTACCCCATGAGAGCATGGAAAATGACTTCAGCTGCAGAGGTAGAGACCTGCCCTGAGCGAACGTGCGCGAGCGTGTCCAACTTTAAAAGATACTGTTCCACAGTTTCTCACAGGTGAGCTGGACATATCAATAAAGTCAGCTGTGTTTTATATTACTGTCTCAGCCAAACTGGAGATTTACAAATGGTCTGCAATCCAGGCGGCTAGAGCTGTATATCATTTGTGAGCATTGCAGAAGGCTACAATATTCAAATGAGCCTTCTATCTCAAGGTTTCTTAATTCTACCCCTGGTCGCCACAGCACTGTACACTTGAACTATTCCCTGTCCAGATTCACCTGATCCAGCTTAGGAAGGGCTCAGTAATCATTTTATGATCTGAATCATGTGTGTTGTATAGAAATACCTCAAACTGTGAACCAGAAGGGGGCGGATTGCTATGACCCCAGTGATAACTTGACTGACATTAAGAATGTAAAAATAAACTGGTAGGTTTGGTAGAGCCGTTTTCTTGCACTTATTAGATTATTTTGCCCAATCTTTATGAAACCAGTCTGCCTGGTAAAGGGGAAGAGTTTGGCATTTGTGATGGGACGTTTGGAGTTATGCTCAAAATGTTATTTAATATTTAGGTGATGTGTTGAAGAACATGAGGGCTTTGTTCATGGACTAAATGTCAAAATGCATTTATAATAAAAAAGCCAAAAGGGAGGGATGCCACAGAATGTATGGTTACCAAACAGAATCTTTCAAATCATTTGTACGTCCTGGTACAAGAATATGAAAAATCTTTCAAATGTTTGTATTAATGTAGGAGGTCCTATTCCAATCCAAGGGAACCATATGCCATTAAAACAGCATCAGACACCTCCCAGAGGGATGCAAAAGGCTTTTTTCAGAGTGAAATAGCACAAAAAACATCACTTTAGGCAAAGTTTATTTAACCCCTTAATATTGTTTAGATGTTTCATGATACTGACTGAAAACATGTGAAAACTAAGTGATATTCATGTTATTTCAACATGTGACTGCATCTGCAAGGAAGCTTCATTTTGAAAGCATGAATATCTAAATGTAAAATGTAAAATGTACCCTTCTCTGGGCTTGGTGTCGTAATCAGACCGGCAACAGACCGGTTTAATGTCGGACAATATTTTCGCAGACCGGCATTTAAGGTGTCGCGGATAAGAACAACAAAATTAAATGATACGACCAACACAAAAACTGTGGTATTTTGTAAATATAATAATAAACGTGAAGCTATTGTGTAATTATGTAACTTTATTAGCAGCGTCTTTCTGAAATGTGCTAACAACAATCAGTGTAACGTCCTCCTCTGCCCTCATGTGCTCTGGTCGCTATAGTAATGCATAAACAGTTCTATCAGAATAAGTTTTCAGAGCTGTTGTGGTGATCTCAGGGTTTTCTGCCATGACTTTCATCCAGAATACCGGCAAAGTTGATGCTACAGATTGAGATCGTATTTAAAAAAAAAAAAAGTAGTAATTTTTTTGTACGGCCCGTTACCGGCCGGCAGCCTGGTTCAAAATGGTCCACAGCTCGGTGGTTGGGGACCACTGCCCTATATGACGGACAGCATCAAAACACATTGTTAAGTTCTTTTAGATGTTATGGGTGGTCAGTAATAAATGGATTAAATAGAACATTGCACAAACAGTTGTTTATTCTTCCTTGTTTGTTTATCAATCAAAATGATGGATTGCTATTATTTAAAATGTGATTTCCATACTCCATATAAGACTGATAGTGGAGTTATGAAAGAATGAGGTGATATATTTTAGAGCATGAATAGATAATTTCTCCTCAACCACATGCAACGGTTTATAACTGCCAAACTCTTTTCACTCAAACCCACTGGTTGTGTGAATAAAAAAGAGGAAAGTTAAGCAAATGGGTCTCAGCTCAGGCTGTGAAGCTGACAGCCATTTTACTGCAGTCAGGGCTGGAAAGGGTGACTAATATGACAGCCTGGACACGATGGGTCACCAAGGGTCAACAGAGGCACATCCATCATGTCCCCTCAAACACACTGTTCTGATTAATGTTTATCTAGCAGGAACTAGAAGTGCTCTAAGTATTTTCTTATATATTACCTTGAAATATCTAATTTAATATATAATATATTTAAATACATTACCTTCACAGGAGAAGGGAAAATGGGTTTTCCCCCATTTTAATGTTCTTCAAAAATTTTATTCTAATTTGAGTTTTGTAGATCCATTCATTATGAAATGTAAAAGCTAATGTTTATTAAAAAAATAACAACAAAAAAACTAGAGATGATGATACAAAAATTAAATGCACATATATAGACAACACATTCCTGAATATTATGCACAATCACCATTTGTATGTTACAAATTTTGGTGAGAAGATTCTGAGACAGATTTTTACATTTTAAGTTATATATAAAAACAATCCAGTTTTCTTGAAGCCTAACCTGAATCTAACACTGAACTATACCATTTACATCCAGAGAAAAAAAACTGTTTTTTGCTCTTTTAGTATAAATAATAGACAAAAAAGACTTTACAAATGTTTTAAGTATATGTCAAACATATCAGTAGACAGGTTTGTCAGTGGAAATTCTAAAAATCCACTTGCCTGGATATTATTAGCAATGAATTAGTGTTTTAGAGGTTTTAGAGTGGTTACAAGCAGCTAATTCAAGCCTACATTCAGTAACATTTAGCCTCCCAGCTGGAATGATGTCACCACTCTTTCCTTATTTTGTTCGACTCTTTCATCTCACAGCCTTCACGTCACCACTAAAACTCACGCTCACAGAAACCAAATGATCTGTGGCAAAAACCCCACAAAAAACACTGCAGCGTGACTATCTGCTTAATGATAAGTAACAGAAGCAGCACTCAGAAAGACATTAAACCAACAATGGAGGACAATTAGTCTTTAAAACTATTGCCATGAGAGATATCACTTCAAAACGCATATGACGACATCAAAAACAATATTTTTGTTCACAAACCCTGTTCAATAACTATTAGGCCCAAAGAGAAGCTCTTGTTGCACAAAATGTTAATGCTGGCTATAACAGAATGGTTTCAGAACAGAAAGTGCACATTAAGGGGGATCTAAACAGCATTATGCAGGTGATGTTAATGCCATGATTGATCAGTGTATGGTATGTCTGCTGGAAAAAATGACGAATGTGTACAGTAAGTGCAATTAAATGGACCCAATAAAGTGTTGACAGTGCACTTTCTACTGGGGAGCAGTGGAAAATCTTTAATGTAGGACACTTGTGTTGTGATAATGTGTAAATTGAGCACACACTCACAGTAGTTACTCACACACCAATCTCTTAATCAAATGCAACTCATAGTCAAAAGTCATAAACAAATATGTCTGCAGTGAACTTCTTAAATGGACATATGTCTTAATAACCTATCCCATCACAATTACACACTAAAGCTGTGCATAAATAAAGGAGAACAGAGCATGTTTAACCCTAAATGAGGTAACTTTGCATTTCTCTTAGCAAGTTCTTTGCAAGTCTGTGACCCCTTATGCTCACTTTTTCCATGGGTGGAAAACTTGAGGCATGTGCCTGTAGCCTTTTGTATGATTTGACAATTGCAGCTAATCAGGACTAAAGAAAAAGAAACTGAGGTCAGCTCCCTTGGTGACGAATGTACGCAGTGTTAAATGCATCATATTTCTTTACACAATATAATCAGGGAAATGTGAGTGTGGTATCTGGTTGTTAAGTAATGGCTTACTTTACACTGCAACTATTAGTAATTTTCTATTCAAATTCTGAACATGTCATGTGGGACAACTACACACTGGAACTAGACAGAAATGAGCAGGATCCAAACAAAATTGGGGAAATAATTCTGGAATAAAACAAGTAAATCTGACAAACTAAAAAAGATTGACTTAGTATATTGAGTTTCAGGGCCCAAGTTATAATGCAAAAGCCTACTGTTCAATTCAACTTAAATGTAATGCTATTTAACTGACAAAGCAGTTATCAAAAACTTTATCAAAAATCATGATGGAGGTATGGGTGGGGCAGGTACTGTATACGCAACATGTGGATCTCTTCAGAAAGTGTGAGATTGAATCTCAGTTATGCTGTTAAGTATTTTTACAGAAAAATATGGAATTGGTAAGTATTTATTTTTACTTTGTCCCTCATCATCAGCATGATTTCACAGAAAGACCATTTCTTTTGTAAATGTTAAGAGACAATTAGCCCCGCACTCATGTTTTTTTAATAAAGGCATTAAAACAAGAGTAAATGTTCTAAAAAAAACCTAAAGATTTGATAGCAAAATGCGATGTTTCAGTTTCAGTCTGAGATCCATGAATTCCCATTATTGTAACTTCTGTATATTTGCTTTTACTTACAGACGTCCAGTCTGTAATCAAGTCCAGTCTCTTTAGTTGTCATTACTCAGAAGTCAAGTCAAGTCAAATTTATTTATTCAGCGTTTTTTACAACTGACGTTGTCACAAAGCAGCTTTACAGAGTTTTTAGAATCCGGGTCCGAGCCCCAGTGAGCTAAAGCTACAGTGGCAAGAAAAACTCCCTAAATAGGAAGAAACCTTGAGAGGAACCAAGACTCAGAAGGGGAACCCATCCTCCTCTGGTCGACACCAGAGAGTGATAAAAAGAGAAAAAAAACCCAAACAAACAAAAAAAAAACCTGTCTCCATCTGTCTCCATCTACCCTGTGATAGCCGGATCGCACACTATACTTTTCAGTTCTAAGTAGAAGGTAGATATCAGTGTCTACACTGCTCTGCTCTGCTAAACAGAAGTCAAATCCAAGTCTGCAAACAAACACAAATATAAGATCAAAGCAAAAAGAGAAGAATGGAGAATGTGAATGGAACTACTGCATGTTTTATTATGATGGTTTTAAAGAAATGCTCTAAGATAATTTGAGAAATGTGCATTTCTTGCCATTTGTGGCTCTTTGAACAGAGTGACAACATTGTAGGAAAAGAAACAGCACAAGTGTGTACACATTCCCCCCATTAAGTGATTAAGACGTCATGGGACCAATTTAGATGACTTGTGTAAATAATCACTTCTTCAGTTGGGTGATACCATGGTACAATGGGATATGTCTTCCCCCCCGACAGCACTGAACTAATACATTTGGGTCCCTGATCTTGGCAAATAACATTTTCTTTATGGTCACACTGGCTGGATTTGTAGATGAGTTATTATTGGCCAGTTTTTATGGATCAGTCAACAAATAACGGAAATTTGTTTATTTGCTTTTTAAGCAAAGATCACAGTTTGCAGGACAAATAAACACCATGAAATGGATATTCCTAACAGATATACATATTTAAATGAGCCTCAGATACAGAGTTTAGACACGCATAAAAATTCACAGAAAGCATACCTTGCTAACCTGGTCTTGGATGACTTTTTTGATTGAAAGTCAAAGCAAAGTAAAATTTGAGAGATGTTCACATGGATTATGAAGAAATCATTCCAAAACAATTTAAAAAAAAAACCCTAAGAAAGAATGCAACTTCATAATCAGTTCAACAAATAACTTGTATGATAATTCAGTACTATTCAAAATATTAAGCTTTAACTAAGGAATTAATTGTAAATTGAACACACATTGAATGTGTATGTCTAACAAAGTACAAATGCCAAAAGCCTTTAAGTTACAATAAAAAATCTAATGTAGTGTAGTATTATTTAACATTACATTAACTTAAAATTAAAATGTTAAAATGTCAATTTAATATTTTAAAGTGAATGTTTCTGACTATTTAATTTAGCGTGAAATAAATTCCTTACACAAATTCATAATAAATATGAAAAAGCTCACTGTAATATCACATACACACGTTAGAAGATTGCAAATAAAAGCTCCATGGCTGCTATGGGAAAGTGGCACTTCACATGAATGCACATTCCAGGGTGGCCTTTTATTGTGGGCAGTATAAGGTGCACCTGTGCACTACTCATGATGTCAGATCAGCATCTTGATGTGGCACACTTGTGAGGTGGGATGGATTATCTCAGCAAAGCAGAAGTGCTCACTATCACACATATAGACTGATTTGTGAACAATGTTTGAGAAAAATGGTAATATTGTGTATCTGGGATGAGTTTTAGATTTTTAAGTCCATCTAATAAAAAATCGGAGCAGAAACAAAGGTGTTGCGTTTATATTTTTGTTGAGTATACATTATGACACACATGACAGTGCAGCCTAAACCAAGTCTATTGTGAGTCGATGGGTATTTTAACTGTTTTCTCTATTTAAATATGCATATTTCAAAATGATTAGGATTCAAATATTCAGAGTATCTTGATATTGAAAATTCATCTATATTGTTTAATAAAAAGGACAATAAATAGTAATTTTTTATTTCTTGTTTTAGCTGTGCTCTCTTTTATACAGTGGGTAAAATAAGTATTGCACATGTCACCAATTTTCTAAGTAAATAGATTTCTAAAGGTGCTATTGACGTGAAATTCTCACCGGATGTCGGTAACGAGCTATTCAATCCCCACATTTTTTGCACCTTCCTTTCTTCATGTGTTCAATACTTTTTCCGTGTCATTACATTTTATTACACATAACTTAATATATGGACGTCTAGAGTTTGATTTCGGCATGTGTGGATTGGATGGGTTGTTATCAATGTGGTGAAATTTTCATGTAAATAGCTCTTTAAAAATATATTGACTTAGAAAATTGGTAACGTATTCAATACCCCAATTTACAAACCGCATTTTCAGAAAGTTTTTAAAATAAAATGCAATAAAAAACATAATTTGTGATGTACTATCTAAACTTTACTTAACTGTAAGTTAAGTAAAAGATTTCCAATGTTTTCACTGATCAACATTTGTAAATACTATAAAAAAAAGATGTAGAGTTTGATACTCAGTAAAACTTGGGGGGGTGTTTACCACTGTGTTTCATCACCAGTTCTTTAATTACACTGTGTACTGGTTTGGGAACTGAGGAGACTTAACTGCAGTTGTGGACTTTTTCTCCATTTTTGCTTTATTATTATTATTATTGCTTTACTTAAGCTGCTCAGCAGTTTTTGGTGGTCCTTACATTTTCAACAGGTGTCACCTTGAGGGGAGATGATCTGAAAATATGCCTTTGCATAAATGGGGCGTTCACACCCATGCTGTGGACCCTGATGGCCCCAGTACCATGACAAATGCTGCACCTTTCACTTTAAACAGTCTGATTGGTCCATATCTGGCACAGAAATCTCAAATTCTGTTTTTCCAAAATCAGATGTAGATCACAAAAGTTAGTTTTCACAGTATTATGTACTGTAGCTGATGAAAGATCTTGGTTTTCAGTGTTATGTACTGTAGATGATGAAAAAGTGCAGTTCTCACAGTGTTATGTACTGTAGATGATGAAAAAGCTCAGTTCTCACAGTGTTATGTACTGTAGATGATTATTGACCTCACCCATCTAAGGAACAGCACTATGTTCAGTCAGACAGTTCTCATGCACTTGCATTGCTGTCACAGGACCTGGAGGTGTTTTTAGATGGGGTTCCAGTTGCGAGGCTTCAGTCGCTGATGCTGTGTTACCCGGAGCACTTGGTGGTGGAGTTGCAGGTGTCTGCAGATGTCCTCCAGCTTGTGGCCAACTCCTCCACTGTTACCTACATTGACTCTGAGGGTCTCAGACAGGCCTTGGCCAAGCTCAACGCCACAATGCACCAACCAGTCAGCACCTACATAGGGGGACTACCAGGTACGTCTTATGTCATTATTCCCAGCAGCTTCCAATGGTGTAGATGCCTGTGCTCTCTCTTAAAGCGAACAGCTTTAGCTCATTAAACTGTATGGTCTTAATAAATACAGTTTTTTTTGCCAAGTCTTAAAGTGTAAAATCTGCAAAATAAACGAATTGAAGGCCTTAAAATGTCTGAAAATATTTAAGCTGTTCTGTGTTAGGGCTCTTTTGGGTTCTCTGACGTTCCATTTTCTGATGGGACTGTATGCATCTTTTCCTTATTGAAGTAATTTCTTTCAGCTGTTCAGGTGTAGCTCGACTTAAACAGAGACCAAGGTGGGACTGATGGCTGATATAAACTCTAACCTGCTCTGAGTTTATCTCCATACATGAAGGTGGATGGTTTGTGAAGTATTGTGGTGTTTCATAAGGTTTTCTAAGCTTCAGTTATTTGACTGTACTTTACTCTGTTTGGAGGTGAGTGATGGTGCATTTAATGATAAAACCATTAAAACACAACGTAAAGCTACTGCTTACTTAGGCAAGAAGATGCTAAAGTTGTGTTAGCTTGGTGTAAAAGCACTTAAGTCGCACAAGAAATCAGAAAAACACCAAATCAGTTAATATTCTCCAGAAAACACAGATTTTCCCAAGACTGAGTCTAAATCCAACTGTCTCTTCACCCTTTTGAGTGCAGCAGTGAGGAGATAAATCTGAATCAATTATTCTGTCAGTAATTCTAGGACTCAGATTTTCTTTTATATCCTTTCTACATTTTTACCAGTGTGAAATTGGTCTTAGATGTAACTTGTTGAAACCTGCAGAAACCCTGCACTTACAGCCTTCGACTCCAAGATGATGCATGTAGTCTGTTGAACAATAGAAGATTGTGGACCTGTATTAATTGGGGATTATGTTCCTTTTGCTGTAGTCATCACCTCTGCTTTTCTGGGAAATCCAACTGAGATATAGGAACTTTGCTGTTAGGGTTTTATTGCATTTGTGAGGCCAGGTATCGTTGGATGAGTACTCCTGCTTGGCTTTCTGAGAAATGTGTTTTTTGAGACTCATACTGGCTTTCACAACAACACTAGTTCTGAGAAATTTGTTTTTTGAGACTCATTTTGGCTTTCACAACACCACACATTCTGAGTGACCTGTAGAGAGCAGCAGTGAGTAATTTCATTTCCAGCTGCGTTCTGCAGCTAGAGGTGGATCTATGGTGATGGCATGGGGTGACCCTAGTTTTGCATACGATAATATTTATTAAAATACATGGATGTGGAGCCAATTGAAACTGAAGATGTTACATAATGTATATAATTATATGGTATATAACATCATATTTATTTAACTGACATTAATTTGTGTAGATGCCAATAAGAACAGTATATGCTATGTTTATATTAAACATGTATAGTTACTGCACTTAACAATGTTTTTAGCCATATACTGTATATTACATATGAGTGAGTGACCCACATCTGCAGATATGCAAAGAAATGGCTTTGATTAGGATGCTCATGCTAATGTTTTTGACATTAAATTATTAATTACAATTAATTTGCAATCAATTTATGATGGTGACAGTCATTATGTATAAAGCAGAGTGCATTGTAAGGTGGAACTGTGGTTTACTCTTAAGCGTATAGTGGGTAATCCAGTCACACACTGGTGTAGTACTGGAAGTGGGTATAGGACACTGCAGCTGAGGAAGCTGTACAGATAAATAATAAATCATCAAATAGGTCATAAAAAACACTTTATTAAGAAAATACACAGTACCAACCTTGATGAGCTAGATCAAATAAAGACTAAACACCACTTTTAACTGTGTAACCTCAAAGGATGGTGCCATCTGGTAACTTGGCAAGGAACGCTACCATGCAGCCAGCGGTCATCAGCAGTAAAAAAAATTATTACACACACAATGCTATAATGACATGATTACTCAAAGGATCCCTTTGTTCTACTTGATCTAGAAGAAGGGTAAAAGCACTTCTATGATTCCATGACATCTTTAGGGGGTTTTCTTATCAGAACATTCTTATAAGGGCATCCTATCTAAAAACATGGAAACATATTCGCTAAAAGTAGTTCAGTTCACAAAAAGACAACATCCCCAAATGATTAGTTACATTTAAATTGACGGTTTACTGCAGCATTGAACAGTTCGAAAAACAACGCAAAGCAATGATACCTTTTTTCAAATCCTTCAAAATCAGATCTGTAATCATCGTCATCACCCCCGAACAAGTTGATATGTGCAGCTTTGCTGTCGCTGATGTCAGACATACTTTCTTCACTTTCTTCTTCGAATATTGCAAACATTGCTTCACAAAAGCAACGACCTGAATCTTAAATATTTCTGAGCCTTGGTTCCTCCACAGTTTAGGGTTTGGTTTTCTCAGTACAGATTCAGACCCGATTTCTGCTTTGTGACTACATCAGTTGTGCTATAGAAATAAAATTTACGTAAAGATTTGCCTCTTAGTTTTTCTTTGAAATGATGTGGAGGAGAATTTAAACTAATTGTATCTTTAATTCATTCATTCTTCCAACTGCTTATACATTTCGTGGTCATGGAGAAGCTGGAGCCAGTCCCAACTAACAGTGGACACAAAGCAGAGCTCAGCCCAGAGAGGAGGCCATCCCATCACAGGGCAACACAATAACAGACAACCATTTACACACACTCACCTATGGGCAATGTAGAGTTGCCAGTCAACCTAAACCCACACAAACACAGGGAGAACTTCTACACTCTACACTTCTACACTTCTTGTTGTGAGATGATGAAGTTATCTCAGTTTTGTGGAAGTTAATGAAAATAAAGCACAGTAGCAGCAGCAATGTTTCTTTATTTGAGCTTGAACTGCTTCGTCTCCAGATGGGATCTACAGCCACCAATAGTGCCACCGTAGTTTTGCATATGAATAGTGAATCAAGAGGCCAAAACATTACTGTACTTATTTGCTGGTCATGTGACCTATTTTGGAAGGGCATCCTGAGATCAGGTCTTTCACAAACTTGCTGATGATACCAAGACAAAACGTTCTCTCTCTGCCGTAATGTTTTAATTTTTAACTCCTAATAATAAGATAAGACCCAGTTGTTTTTACAGTGCAGTTGAGTAGGCTGCCATCTGCTGCATGGGAGCTTTCGCCATAAAGAACACGCCTGTCATTCTCTCTCTCTCTCTCTCTCTCTCTCCCTCCCTCTCTCTAGATCTTCCTCTATCAACCACTCCAGTCTCCGCCTACTATCATGGCTGCATGGAGATTCGTGTGAATGGTCAGCAGCTTGACTTCGATGACGCCGTCAGCAAACACAACAGCATCAAATCTCATTCCTGTCCGCCCGTTTCCCCCCCCGAACCCCAGGCCAGTAAACCCCTGACCACAGAGTGACATCGCAGCCGCCGCTGGTGTCTGTCCAGGTGTTCATGCTTGCAAGGAGATGGTGAGAAACAGAGTAGGGGAAAGTGGTCTGCTCTTTATAATTATTACAGTAAACCTTGGGACCAGTCTTGTGGATTTTAACCCTTTAAACTCCCTCCTCACGCATTAGTGTCAGTATTTTCTGTATAGTGTATAGTTACTGAGTCATGAGCATGGAGTTTAAGGGGTTAATGACCAGTGCTGTTGGTCATAACAGGGCATTGCCTTTTGAATATTTCTCTGTTTTACAGAAATAGCAACACAGAGCTGAGCTCTGACTCGTTTCCGCTGATTCAGAGCCAAGTTAGATGAGAACACAGATCTACACGATTTTTATACTGTTTTATAGATCAGAGTTTTAAAATGAGATGAACAATCTGTGTTTTTCTCCTAAACACCCTCATTAAGGAGTAAATGCAACTGTTACTTTTAATATTTCCTTACAGTATTCCAGGAATGGGACCAAGGAGTTTAGCCCATACTGTGTAAAACCATTAATTTTGTATTGTGTTGAATTGTTGAGGTGGATTGCAGGGTATAGAATGTATTGAGTATTTTAATAAAATAACAAAAATATGACTTTTGCATGTTTTCAGCCACTTACATGTTTGGTGTTTATACAAATCCTCAGTAGCAGTAGTAATAATAATAAGAAGGATGCTTATAAGACACAAAAAGGAAGGACTGAAAACTGAATGGTGAAAAAGTGTTAAGTAGAGTTTTAAAAATTCTGTTTAACACTATTGGTGTTAAACACAAATATTTCTTTTTACAGTATGTTTTTGCAATTATCACTAATACATACCGTGTGTGTGTGTGTATGTATGTGTGTGTGTGTGTGTGTGTGTGTGTGTGTGTGTGTGTGTGTGTGTATAACCTCCTTTCTTTCATCGTTTATATATATCTAACATATTTCGCATGTTTTGAAAGTGTACATATCTAGTCTAATTCTGAATAAAGGATGGGGGTGTAAAGGGATAAAGGGACAGGAAAAAAAGCCAGAGGAAAAATATTTTGCAAACAGCTGCAGGGAGAATGTTTTTTATTTCTGCTATTGCATTAAAATGTTAAAATTAAAATAATCAGTATTATAAATATACTTGTTTTAGAATGTATTATATTATTGTATTTATTTTTTATATATACACACCTGTAATGTCATCATAGGTACATGTTAACTGTGAGAGACAGAATGTAAAAAAAATCTAAGACATCACATATTATTTTTAAAGAATTTATTTGTGTAATGGTGCAGAAAATAAGTATTTAGTCAATAACAAAAGTTCACCTCAATACTGTAATGTAACTTTGGTTGGTCAAACGTTTCCTGTAGGTCTTCCCCAGGTTTGCACTGGTATTTCTCCACAGATTCTGTATTGGATTGAGGTCCGGGGACTGGCTAGACCTCTCCAGAACCTTGAAATGCTTTTTACATTACTTATTGATGGAAGGAGCTCCAAAATCACACGATACATGATACATGGATCAGTCCCCTTTGCAGAAAAGCAGCCCCAAAGCAGAATGTTTCCACCCCCATGCTTCACAGTGGGTATGATGTTCTTGGGATGCTCCTCTGGGCCATCCAGGTGGTCTCTGGCAAACTTTAGACAGGCCTAGACATGTGCTGGCTTAAGCAGGGGAATCTTTTGAGAGCTGCAGGACTTTAATCCATTATGATGTAGTGTGTTACTATTAGTAATCTTTTTTACTGTGGTCCCAGCTGTTTTCAGGTCATTGACCAGTTCCCCCTGTGTAGTTCTGGGCTGTTTCCTCATTGTTCTCAAGATCATTTGTACCCCACGAGGTGAGAACTTGCATGGAGCCCCAGGCCAAGGAAGCTTGTCAGTGATCTGGTATTTATTCCATGTTCTAATAAAAACAGTTGATCTCTTCTCACCAAGCTGCTTGTCTATTAAAGATTAGCTCATCCCAGTCTTGTGCGGGTGTACAATCTTGTCTCTGGTGTCGTTAGACAGCTCTCTGGTCTTGACCATGGTGGAGGTTGGAGTCTGACTGTTTAAAGGTGTGGACAGGTGTCTTTTATACAGATAACGAGTTCAAACAGGTGCCATTAATACAGGTAACAAGTGGAGGATATAAGAGCTTCTTAAAGAAGAACTAACAGGTCTGTGAGGGTCAGATTTCTTGCTTGCTTGTAGGAGCTAAATACTTTTTTTCTGCACCATTATACAACTAAATTATTTAAAAATCATACAATGTAATTTCCTGGATTTGTTTACATTCTGTCTCTCACATTTGAAGTGAACCTATGATAAACATTACAGACTCTCATCTTTTTAAGTGGAACAACTTGCAGAATCTGTGGCTGCCAAATACTTATTTGCCCCACTGTACATTTGGTTAAATAAGTATTGAACACATCACCCATCTTCTAAAATATATTTCTAAAGTTTGACATGAAAGGTGTTTCATTACCAAGGTGTCACACAAGAAACATCTCATGATGGGGGGGTAAAACCAAAGAGCTCTCTCAAGACCTTCACAACCTTATTGATGGAAAGCATACTGATCGCATTAGTTATAGAGGAATTTCTGTAATACTGTAGGTTCCAGTGAGCACTGCTGGGGCCATAATCCAGAAGAGGAAAGAACATCATTTCACCTTAACTGGCCACAACCAGGTTCTTCTCTCAAGAGTTCAGATAGACAATTATTCTGATGATTCTTTTTACTCCTTTAAGAGCCAAGGACCTGAAATTAGCAGGTACAATTGTTTCAAAGAAAATAACTAATGCACTCATCCACCATAGCTTGTATGCACGCTCACTGCACTAGACTTAATTGCTGAAGAAAAAGCATGTTGAAGTGTGTTTAAAATTTGCTGACCAGCATTTAGACAAGAGAATATAGTCTGGTTAGATGGTACCAAAATTTAACTCTTTGGATGTAACAATACACCTTATTTGGAGGTCAAAAGGCAATGCATATGAATTGAGAGTCAACACGCAGCCAAGGAAACTCTCAATTGGTCTCAGAAAAAGTAAATAAAGCTGCTAGAAGAGCCCAGTCAATTACCTGACTTGAATCCTATAGAAACTAAAGTTCATAAGAGTTCATAAAATGGGGCCACGTTTTTCTGGAAGAATGAGTCAAAATCACACCTGAGCAATGCAACGACTAGTTTCTCCATACATGATGCGTCTTGAAGCTTCATCACCAACAAAGGCGATTGTACGAAGCATTAAATACATTGCAGTAAATGTCTTCAATGCTGTTTCCCGGTGTCATTCAATTGTATTACACATAACTTAATGTATGGACGTCTATGGTTTGATTTCTGTGCATGTGTGGATTGGATGGGTTGTTACCAACATCTGATGAGAATTTCATGTCAACAGCACCTTTAGAAAAATATTTACTTTGAAAGTTGGTGACGTGTTCAATACTTATTTTACCTGCGGTATATTAAAAAAAATTCACTCATCCTGAGGGTGGTCTTTGTCTTTCAAGCTTGGGTCCTCTACCAGAGGCCTGGGAGCTTGAGGGTCCTGTGCAGTATCTTAGTTGTTCCTCGGACTATACTCTTCTGGACAGAAATTTCAGATATTGTTCCTGGAATCAGCTGGAGCAACTCTCTCAGTTTGGGCATCACTGCCCAGAATGTTCTGATTACCATGGGAACCACTGTTGCCTTCACCTTCCACATTTTTTCAAGCTCTTCTCTCAGCTCTTGGTATTTCTCAAGCTTCTTTTGTTCATTCTTCCTGATTGTTCAATATTCCTCATGAGTGTTCCCATCACTCTACATCTATCACTACAACCTTCTTCCTCTGCTTGCCCACCACTACCATGTCCATTACCAGTTTGCCAGTCTGTATGTGGAAATCTAAGACAACAAGATGGCTCCCATGTTGACCTTGGGACTTCCAGCCCAAAACTCTGCACCAATGTTCCTGTACACGATGCCAGCCACTTGGGTATGGCGTTCCATGTCCGCCCTGCCTGCTAGCATCTTGCATCCCACTGTTATGTGTTGGTTTTTTTGTGTCTTTGCACAACCTGCAGCTGGGGTCCTGCGTGGTGTGATAGACCCCAACCTGTATTGATCTTGTACTTAGAGCTTGTTTCTTTGCTGCCATGATTAGTGCCTCTGTGTTGTCTTTCATTCCAACTTTGTCCAGCCACTGGTAGGATTTTCTTTGTCTTTCCATGATTGTTTTTGCTCCTCTTCTTTCTTTGGTTTCTGTTGTCCCATATTGACAGAAAAACACAGAATTGTTGACATTTTTGCAGATTTATTAAAAAAAAACTGATTTAACATGGTCCCAAGTATTCAGACCCTTTGCTGTGACACTCATTTAACTGAGGTGCTGTCCATTTCTTCTGATCATCCTTGAGGTGGTTTTACACCTTCATTTGAGTCCAGCTGTGTTTGATTATACTGATTGGACTTAATTAGGAAAGCCACACTCCCGTCTATATAAGACCTTACAGCTCACAGTGCATGTCAGAGCAAATGAGTATCATGAGGTCAGAGGAATTGCCTGAAGAGCTCAGAGACAGAATTGTGGCAAGGCACAGATCTGGCCAAGGTTACAAAAAATTTCTGCTGCACTTAAGGTTCCTAAGAGCACAGTGGCCTCCATGGAAGACGTTTGGGACGACCAGAACCCTTCCTAGAGCTGGTCGTCCGGCCAAACAGAACTATTGTTTAATTCTAAGTGGTTTGTGTGGAGAAAACCAGGCACTGCTCATCACCTGTCCAATACAGTCCCAACAGTGAAGCATGGTGGTGGCAGCATCATGCTGTGGGGGTGTTTTTCAGATGCAGGGAGAGGACGACTGGTTGTAATCGAGGGAAAGCGGCCAAGTATAGGGATATCCCGGCCCAAAACCTTCTGCATAGAGCTCAGGACCTCAGACTGGGCCGAAGGTTTACCTTCTAACAAGACAATGACACTAAGCACACAGCTAAAATAACGAAGGAGTGGCTTCACAACAACTCCATGACTGTTCTTGAATGTCCCAGCCAGAGCCCTGACTTAAACTCAATTGAGCATCTGTGGGGGGACCTACAAATGGCTGTCCACCAACGTCTACCATCCAACCTGACCGAACTGGAGATGATCTGCAAGGAGGAATGGCAGAGGATCCCCAAATCCAGGTGTGAAAAACTTTTTGCATCATTCCCAAAAAGACTCATGGCTGTATTCTTTGTTTTTCTGTCAATGTGGGGTGCTGTGTGTACATTAATGGAGAAAAAATGAACTTGAATGATTTTAGCAAATGGCTGCAATGTAATAGAGTGAAAAATGTAAGGGGGTCTGAATACTTTCCGTACCCACTATATACAGTGGGGCAAAAAAGTATTTAGTCAATGGCCAATTGTGCAAGTTCTCCTACTTTAAAAGATGAGAAAGGCCTGTAATTTATCATAGCTTTACCTCAACTATGAGAGACAAAATGAGAAAAAGATCCAGAAAATCACAGTCTGATTTTTAAAGAATTTATTTGCAAATTTTGGTGGATAAGAAGTATTTGGTCACCTACAAACAAGCAAGATTACTTTACATACCTGTAACTTCTTTAAGAAGCTCTTCTATCCTCCACTCATCACCTGTATTAATGGCACCTGTTTGAACTCATAATCAGTATAAAAAACACCTGCCCACAACCTCAGTCACTCTAAACTCTCTAAACTTTCGAGGTACCATGAATCAGAAGGGGAACCCATCCTGCCATGAGGTTAGAGACGCAGATTTGTGACCGAAGAGTTCCTGGTACAAATCATTGACCCTGCAGTAAAACTGTAGGCAGGGAGAGCTGAAGTGCCCTCCTCCCTCTACACCCACAGTTTTGACCAAGGCACCTAACCCCAACTGCTCCACAGGAATTGTTCACTTGTCTGTGTGTGTGTGTGTGTGTGTGTGTGTGTGTGTGTGTGGATGGGTGAAATGCTGAAACTAATTTGCCCTCAGGGTGTATTACAATATATATATATATGCAGAAGAACTTTTCTGGTCTGGCCTGCCCGGAGACCTGGTCAATTGGAATGCCAACTTCAGTGCCCGACATCACAAACACAATTGTGCCGACGAAGCCGTGAGCCAAAATCTTACGTTTACATTTATTCATTTTTCTGACACTTTTGTCCAAAGCGACTTCCAGGCACAGGAAACAATCAGCACAAATTCATATATGACAATACTGATGTTCGAGTTACAGGGAGTTCAATACAATCTTCTTAGTCATTAAACAGTGCAGGTGCTACAACAGTGCATATAAGAGCTACAACATTACTATCTGAAAGAGAAACACATTTCTACACTATAATTAAGAGCATATGTTTAATTCTAAAACAGTTCACATGTCCTATTCATATATACAAGTGTTTTAGATGCTGAGGTAGTGGAATAGTACAGTCTTGAGGTGTTTCTTGAAGGTGGAGAGAGTCTCCACAGTTCTGATGTGTCTGGGCAGCTCGTTCCACCAGTGGGGGAGAAAATCTTGTGTAAAGCTCTTCCCAGAAGAGCTGTCATTGCAATGGGAAGAGGGACTGACAACAATACCCATGGTTTTGGAATTAGACATTTGACCTTGGACTAATCTACGCAAAGACAGGGACGCCTCAGTGCTTTCAGAGGGGTTAATTTAGACAAAAACAGACACTCCTCTACACTGAGACAGGGCTAATCACTGCTGAGACGGGATAATTAACACTGAGACAAGGCTAATTGACTCTGAGACAGGGATAATCAACATTGAGACAGGAGCTAAATTAAAATTGAGACAGGATAATTGACACAGACAGGATAATTGACACTGAGACAGGGTTAATCAACATTGAGACAGGATAATTGACACTGAGACAGGGTAAATCAACATTGAGACAGGATAATTGACACAGAGACATGGTTAATTAACATTGAGACAGGAGATAAACCAACATTGAGACAGGGGTAATCAACACTGAGACAGGATAATTGGCACTGAGACAGGATAATTGACACAGACATGGTTAATCAACATTGAGACAGGAGCTAAATCAGCATTGAGACCAGGGTGGTAATCAACACTGAGGCAGTATACTTGGCACTGAGACAGGGTTAATCAACATTGAGACAGGATAATTGACACTGAGACATGGTTAATTAACATTGAGACAGGAGATAAACCAACATTGAGACAGGGGTAATCAACACTGAGACAGGATAA
>JBBIGC010000033.1:10594653-10621401 GCA_037576955.1 Lepidarchus adonis
TGCTCAGTGTCCAATGTCCTCTTTTCAGATGAATGTACATTTTGCATATTATTTGGAAATCAAGGTTCCAGAGTCTGAAGAAAGAGTGGAGAAGCACATAATTCATGTTGCTTGAAGTTCAGTGTGAAGTTTCCACAGTCAGTGATGATTTGGGGTCATGTCATCTGCTGGTGTCGGTCTCTGTGTTTTCTGAAGTCCACAGTCGACACAGCATCTACCAGGAGATCTTAAATCTTATGACAAGCTTTATGGAGATGCTGATTCTTCCAGAAGAACTTGGCATCTGCCCTCACTGCCAAAGGAACCAAAAGCTGGTTCAGTGACCAGGGTGTTACTGTGCTTGATTGGCAGCAAACTCTCCTGACCTGAAGCCCATAGAGAATCTATGAAACATTGTCAAGAGGAAGATGAGACACCAGACCAAACAATGCAGACGACCTGAAAGCTGAGATCAAAGCAACATGGGCTTCCATCACACCTCAGCAGAGCCACAGGCTGATTTCCTCCATGATACGTCACATTGATGCAGTAATTCATGCAAAAGGAGGAACAACCAAGTATTGAGTGCATAGGAATGAACATACTATTCAGAAGCCTGACATTTCTGTTTAAAATATCATTTTAATATTCTAATTTTCTGTGAATTTTAAGCCATAATCATTGAAATTCCAAGAAATAAAGGCTTGACATATTTCACTCTATGTGTAATGAATCTATATTGAAATTTCACTTTCTGAAAGGAATGTCAAGAAATATTTTACTTTTTCATGATATTACATTTTTTTTAAATGTACCTGTATATCTAAATCTAAATATATATATATAGTTTATGCGGAACTTTTATCTGGGAAACTGACCCTTGATATTCAAAGGAAAAGCATCCCCAGTTGCTAGAATATAAATACATTATAAAATTTAAAAAGGAAAGCAGATTGATTCTTTTAAGGTGCAGCAGCTGGACCAGTGTGGAGACATCCAGTCGGCTCCGACAGTCTGACAGCCTTCCATTGTATGTCACCTCAATGAACTAAGCTCCACAGGAATGCCCCGACTGCAGACACGGCCATTAAAGACTTAATCAGGAATTACTCCCACAAAAGACTCATTGAGTTTTTAATCCAATAATAATATAAATCATCCAATCACATGGACCCACAGCATAATCATATTAAACATCTTGTGTGATCAAAATGTCAGCATGATGACAATATTGCTTCGTACATTGAGAAGTCTATGGGTTGCCTGGGCCCTCAACATTTTAGATTTTCTGGACATCACAAAATGTGAAACATCAATGTAGGTATCTTAGAAAAATCATTAACGTTGCACAATTGAGCATTTATGTATTTACGATTACAATTTACAATTGGGGGCAAAAATGTGCCTGTGCAGTAGGATTTTTTTCTACTGCAATACAGCAGAGCTGAGCAATATACAGTATCAAATACACTTAATAAATTCAAGATTCAAGATGCTTTATTTGTCACATACCAGGTTATGACCAGCAGTGAAATCTAACCCGATGTGCTCCGTGGACCACACAGCGTAGTTTAGAAAAAAAAGTAAGCGAGGGTCACGGAGCTACCAGGTAATGCGTCTAGACAAATCCGCACCACTTCCGGTTAACAAAGCCGCGCCACTTCCGGTTCCGCGCCACTTCCGGTTCTACATTTTATGACTTAATCTTGAACACTTGTACAAAGTGTCACAATTTTTAAACTGGCAATGTTAAAATGATATGTACATTTCTTGTTTTTTGTTTGTTTGTTTTTTTCTTTATTCATCTTGGTGGTGATGTCTCATCTTTTGCATACCCTACCTGTCAAAAGTTTTAGTAATATAAAATTTTGTGATAACCAAAAACTGAAATATTTTGTACATTTTATAGAGAACAGACCTTTTCCCAAGCAGAGTTGGTACATACAGTATCTTTTCTATATGATTAGCATTATACTGTACTGCAAGAATTAGTACTGTAAATTCAGCAGTAAATTCAATTCATGAAAGAGCAGCACAATCTGTAGTCTTAAACTCCACAAATCTTATTTGGGATTAACTGGACGGAAGAGGGTGAAAGTAATGCAGTAAAATTTAGCGCACCTCTAGAAAGTCATGGACAACATTTTGGGCTTATTTCCTATGTTCCAAGAAAGCTGTAATTTAACAGGGTCTTTCATTCATTGAAATACATGTTTTCAATTAAATGCATATTATTATTTTTTTATTGATAAACTTAATGCTTACATTTGGTGTTCTAAAACTTTAAACAGTGATGATTGTAGTGTACCAGTTTAAAATTGGTTATTTAACATGAACAGCAATGTTAAATGCAGACATGTGCATCAAAAGTATAAAATTAGCATTTGTGAAGTGTTTTAGGGGAGATTACACACACATAATGGGGCTTGGGAGGTTTGAACCTTTTAGAAATGTCTATATTTTTATATGAATGTGACATTATCTGATTTTCAATCAAGTCCTAAGAGTAGATGAAGAAAAACTTGTTAAATAAATGAAAAAACAATTATAATAATTGGTCATGTACTAATATAAAAATTATCTAATGACTTATCTGCATGTAAAAAATTATCATATAATTTGAACAATCAGTGTGGTGTGGGTGTGAGTGGGGAAACCCTGTTTTAGTACACATACAACACATTTGCAGATCAAATCAAAGGACGTGTCTAAGGAACTCAGAAAAAGAGTTGTTGTCTTTGTCTTTAAAGCTAGAAATGTTATGAGATCAATCAATCTCTCCACCAATTAACAGTCAGACAGATTGTGTACAAATGGAGGAAATTATTTTCTGTTGTTACCTTACCTAAAAGTGGTCCATCATCATAGATAACTCCAACTGCAAGGTGTGTAATGGTCTGAGATGTTACAACAAAACCCAGGATAACTTCTATAAGCACCAAAAGGCCACGTTGGTAAATGAAGGTGTTTATGAGTTCATTACAATAAAACACACTGAACAACACTGATAAACAAGACAGGGCTGAAAGGGGGAAGAAACCGCTGTTCAAAAAGTCATGCAGCAAGACAACAATCCTAAACACTCATGAGGAAACCCACCAACATTGAAGAGTTGAAGCTGTTCTGGAGAAATGAGCTAAAATTCCTCAGAGTCAAGATCACACCAGCTGCTGAAAACACAGGTTCACTTACTTTTCCCAGACTCAGAGAAGTTATTGGATATTTTTTCCACAAATACTTTATCAATATCAGATGATGTTTTAGGTCTCATTCATATCAAAATAATTTAAATTTGTGTTCACAAGCTTCAAAGCAGCATATATAGTCTTATGCAAAAGTTTGGGCACCCCTTGATTAACAGATTTTGGTGATTTTGTAATTGAAGAGATGTTAACACATTCTCTGTAGGACATGGGGGAGAAAAATGCACAATATTTTCAGGAAATAATTATGCATAGTTACTTTTTATGTCATAAATTGAACAAAAATATAAACATTTTTATGGCACTGCACAAATGTTTGGTCACACTACATAATCAGTACTTAAAAACAACTCCGCTATCACAGCTTGCAAACGCTTTTTAGAGCTACTTCAGTTCTTGTACTTGCAAATTATCCTAAACAAACCTTAAAATCCACCATGTATGACCTCAAGAGACGGAAGCTGAAGGTTTTGGAATGGCCATCACAGTCCCCTTGTTTAAACATCATTGGAAACTTGTGGGTAGATCTTAAAAGAGATGTGAACAAGACGACCAAAGAACATTACAGAACTAGAACCTTTTGCAGGAAGAATGGCAGAAAATCCTAAGTACGTGAACTGAAAGAATTTTAGCTCTAAAAAGCGTTTAAGCTGTGAAATCTGCCAGTGGAGGTGTTACTAAGAACTGATTATGTAGGGTGCCCAAACTTTTGCACAGTGCCATAATAATATTCAGATTTTTATTCAGTTTATAACATAAAAAGTAACTATGCATCAATGTTTGCATTTCTTACTTTTCTTAATGAGACTGTGTTACGTTTTCAAAAAAAAGACCAAAATATGTAATTTATTGAGGAGTTTGCATAATACTATATGTTATGTATATTTATTAAAACATTTTTACATACACCTGTTTAACTGTGTTAACACAACTAATCAGCCAATCAAATGGCAGCAACTCAATGCGTTTAGACATCTAAACATGGTGAAAACAAGTTGCTGAAGTTCAAACCGAGCATCAGAATGGGGACGATTTAAATGACTTTGAACATGGCGTGGTTGTCTGGTCTGAGTATTTCAGAAACTGCTGAGTTAATGGGATTTTCACACACAACCATCTCTGTTGTTTACCAAGAATGATCAGAAAAAGAGAAACCATCCAGAGAGCGCAGTTGTGTGGACAGAAATGCCTTGTTGATGTCAGAGGTCAGAGGAGAATGAGTAAACCGGTTTGAGATGATAGAACAGCTTAGCCACTCGTTACAACCAAGGAACTCGAAATACCACTTCTGAACACACAACACGTCAAACCTGGAATCAGATGGGTTACAGCAGCAGAAGACCACACCGTGCGCCACTCCCGTCACTTCAGAACCGGAAACAGAAGCTACAATTTGAACACGTGAATTGAAATTGGAGAAAGATTGGAAAAAAATTTGTCTGGTCTGGTTTTAGCTGCGACATTCAGGTGGTAGGTTCAGAATTTGACATCCTTCAGGTTGGTTGTGGTGTTATGGCTTGGGGGACTTTTTCTTTGCCCCTTATTCTGAACATTGTTTAAACGCCACAGCCCTCCTGACCATGTGCATCCCCATTTGACCACAATGCACCTGTCTTCTGATGGCAACGTCCAGCAGGAAAATGCACAATGTAAAAAACTCACATCATCTCACACTGGTTTCTTGAACATGACCATGAGTTCACAGCACTCTGAAGGTCTCCACAGCCACCACAACTCAATCCAATAGAGCACCTTTGGGATTTAGTGGAATCACGGATGTGCAGCCGAAAATGTGATGCCATCAATATGGATCAAAATCTCTGTGGAACGTTTCCAGCACTTTGTTGAATCTATGCGATAAAGAATGAAAGCAGTTCTGATGGCAAAAAGGATTCAACCCATTACTAGTAATGTGTACCTAATAAAGTGGCCATGTTCTTTACAGGCCATACTATCAAGCCATAATGTAGAGGTTTTGAGAAACTGAGTCTATGTTGGAGGTTATAGAACCAATTAAAACTCTCATTAAGACAACAGTATAAAGCTTAAAAATGACATGACTACGCTGATTATAGTTTTAGGAGAAGAACCACAGGACTAGCTTGACTAACCTTTCCAAAATATGCAAAAAGATGCAACATGTATGGAAAACAAAGTCCCACATTTTATACATTAGCACATAACCTAAATTTTCAACGATTTGCAGATTCTACACATGAAATCAACAAGCATTTACTGAGTCTTTAAAATAAGCTCATTTTTAATTCTAATCAGCCCATTTACAGTGCAGAATGATGATTTTGAAAGCACTTTCTCAAGCCGGTAAATCCAGAATCAGGCATGATTTACATGTTCCTAACCATAAAACCTACAGAGCCACTTGTGAGTCACTTGCCGAAACTACCAATGTGTCAGTTTTTGGCTTCAGTGTACATTTATATCAACACCTGGTAGGTGTGAGAAACCTACAGAAACAGAAACCCAATATCCTTCCTTTCCTAGGAAACACATTCATTCATTCATTATCTGATCAGCTTACCCTAACCAGAGTTCAAAGCAGACAAACACGTTTGCACCCAGGGGCAAATAGAACATCTCCAACCTTCCCAACTGTACATGTATTTAGACTGTAGGAAACTCTACAGAAACACACTAAAGGTTCCCTCTATCCCCTGGCTGGAAGTGGGTACCACTGTTAACAGCACTGCCGTCAAAAAAAGTAAAAAAATACAGTTGCCCTTCAGCCAACTGCAGTGAAAAAGTGACACATTTAAGAATGCATTCCCGTTTTAAACTTTCTTTATTGAAAACCATAGGCCTTGCCACCACCCATGAGACAAATGACACTAGTCTGCATGGGAGAAGGATTAAATACACTAAATTAAAAATGTGGTTAAGTTACAGTACAGCAGCAGTTAAAGCCATTTTTTTGGGCAGGAGACAATGTATATGCACTCTGACAAATGAACACTTTTCAGGGGTCATCCTGAGAGGGTTGTAGTATCAAGTTTCAGGGCTGTTAATCAGGTCTGCAGAAGTTAATCTAATGTGGGAATGAAGTTCAATTAAAGGATGCGTGTCAGTGATGCCCAATTTTGGCTATGGACCACTAGAGTCCAGCCGTCTTTCATGACTTTCCTCAATCTTGGTACAAGCTGGTGTCCTACTAAACCTGGTTATTTGTTAATGGATCGAATCTGCTTGGTTGAGCCAGGATAACAATAGTTAATAGTTAATAACTCCAGCAAAACTGGTTCCTGATGCTTGTTGGTAATGTAGAAACGATGCAGTTTGTGTATTAAATACAATACAAATCAATTGCAGAGGTTCCTCAAGTTACGTCAGGATTTAGTTCCTCTAAATGTGATGTAACTCGAATTCTGAAGTAAATTTTATTGTCTCCAGATAGAAATGCTCTATTTAATGCTTCAACATACACCACAGCAGGAAACGCATTGGAGAGGAGACTTGTGGTAAGACCACACTGACGGTGCCTTAGCACAGTGCACTATTAACCCCCCCCCCCCCCATCACACCCACCAATCCACATTCTTACCAATCCACAACTCTTATTCAAAACGAACGGTAAATAAAACAAACAATACAGCAAAAACAGTGAAAAAACAGCGCAAATCCCTTCTTTCTTCCCCTCCCTGCAAACATGCCGACTCACACACTGCACACGTTGGTGCGCTCGTATTACTCATAAGCATTTACTAAGGATTCAACTGCATTATACTACCGTATATGACAGTAAATCTGTGCATTAAAAAAAGGCCAGCGACGTAACCACAAATTTTCGTAAGACGAGTACGACGCAAGTTCATTTTTTCACATTATCAAAGAACAAGAGCATGTTGCCGCAGCAGCTGTAGAAGTGTAGGATGCTGCATGGCACAACCATTCTGAACTTATCATGCTTTGTGTGAAAAACAAGCCTCTACTGTTTCACACGGACACAATTCTACCAGTTTCGTACCTTTATTATCTGTAGTGTTTTAATGCAATAAATGTGAAAAAAGTTGCATATGCGCTTCAAAGTCACATGGCAGAGAGAAAGTATTAGAACTGGAAGAATGAGTGGTTTAGCATGTGAAAATGAAACTGTTCGCAAAGGTTTCAAAGACTTTTAGGCCTGCCAGGTAATGACAGGTGGTGACATCAAAGGAATTCAAAGCCAAGCAACCTTGCTGTAGTTACTGTGAGAATCATATGCTAGATATTAAACAGACAGTGAAAGACTAATAAAACAGATTTGGCAAATGGTGTGTATAAGTAAATCTGGTATCGCAGTTTAACTCTACCCTCTACATTAGTGGGAGCATGTTTCAACAGGACATCAGCTCCACAGGAGTAACAAGTGCAAACTCTTTATAATACAGTCCAACTGCCTGCCCTGATACAGTACTTTATAACACTAAAGGGAAAAAAACACATTTCAGTGAACAATTTAAAGAAGAATCGACTTATTTCCTAGTGAATAACCATAACAGCTGAAAGACTTTACCACTGTCAATTAAGATGAAAGTCAATGGATGTTTCGCTGTTGCAGAAGATCCTTGTTTCTCTATCAATTCTCAATTGCGGTTTTATGTGCTTGATCTATAAAGTGACATCAAGCAACAGTAAATCAAAATTGATGGACCAGGTTGTAACACCCCAATCAAAGGAAAATACGCAATGGCTTGACCACACTATAAAATCACTGATCAGAAGGGGTAGTCAAGCAGGCGGTCTCATGGTATAGCTCTGGGGCATAACACAGGGTGGGGCAGAACAACCCAAAGCTACCAACAAGAGCAGAAGCCAGCGCTGATTAACAGTGAGATCAACATCCTGGATGATGTCAGGGCGATATAATTAAAACCCCAACAGCATGAGGTGTAGGGTGGTCAGAGCAAACAAGGCAAACGTGAGACAAACAGCAGGGAAGGTGGTGAGGAAACGTTGCCGTCACTAAAGCGGAAATCAGCACAGTGAGAGGACCAAAAAAAACTTCCTGCTGTGAGCTTGGCCTAGTGCTCGAACAGTCATTTCCTTTAATTGTCTGAGATTATGATTAATATGATTTAAATAAATGACTGATGCCTTAAAAGTGACCTAAAACTAATCCAGTGACTTCCACCCCCCCAAAAAAACAATCCCAAATAAAAAAGATTTATCTAAAAAAATAATAAAAAAAAAAATCCATCAGTTATACAGTATTTCTGCAGATATGATTCTTTGTCATTAAAAAGGAACCTAATGTTGTGCTTTCCTCCTTTCATGCTGAGAGCACACACCTGATCTGGCTCATGATCTCCAAGGTCTTACTTAATTAAAGTCACAGGAATGCAGCTCTACCTCACATACTAAATCAAAACAAAGCAAAACAAACTTAAACGCATGCATAAACAAGGTCGTGTTTGGAAAAAAACTGCAGAGACTCATCCCTGCCCTTTAAATAGTTATATAAAAGTAGTCCGGTGGTAGTGGATAAACAAGGTTAATCGCTACTTAATATGTGCTCAATCTCCTCCAGTCTCTTCAAGGCAGCCTCCCTTTTCTTTTCTATGTCTTTAATCTCTTTTGTGGATTTGCTCTTAGTCCGCTTCTCAGGCTGGCCTGCATCCAACCTCTTCGCCTGGCTTTCGGTGGGGGAGGATTTCCGCAAATTATTCTTGTTCCCAGCCCCTTCCCGTGTTCCCGCTTCTCCTTCAGCTTGCCACTCTTCGTTGTCCACCTCCTCTCCCTTACCATGGCCCTCCTGCTGCTGTTGATGCTGCTGTTTTTCTGTAAGACCAACACCCTCTGCCGGTGCCAGGGGCTGGCCGGCAGCACTCATGGCCACCATTTTGCTGCGTACAATGGCCAGGTGGCGACGTATGTACTCCTCATTCGGCGCCATTGCCAGAGTCTCTTCCAGGCAGCGCTCAGCCCGCGGCAGGTCCCTCTCCTCGAAGTAGACCACACAGAGGTTGTGCTTGGCCTGGACATTGGTGGGGTCTGTACGGAGGATGCGCTGGAAGCAGGCTCGAGCGCCCTGTGTGTCCTTGCGGTGGTTCATAAGGATGTCGCCCTTTAAGATGAGGCCTTTGTTGTGCTCAGGATGGTACCGCAGTAGCTCATCCAGCACAGGTAGAGCCTCTAGTTCACGCTGAGACTGAGAAAACAGCAGCGCCAAGTTGAAGAGGGCACTCCGGAAGCCGGGCTGCAGCCGGATAGCCTGTCGCATCCAGCGCTCGGCAGCCTCGTTCTCATTGGCATCCATGGCCAGCATGCCGAGGTTGAAGTAGCCGTTAGCGTCGTCCGGTTCTTCTTTCACATAGGTGAGGAAGCGGCGGTTGGCTTCAGGACGGAGCTTCGCCTCACCTACAACAGGGAAGGATTTGTTAAAGTGCAAAAATACTTTTTGTTGAATTTAAAATATATCAAAAATAACCAGCACAAGCAGCTAATCAAATGTTAACACATTGGCTGTTTAAACAATTAGTTACGCAAACAAGTTACCCACAAATAAGCAACATACAAGAGACCACTGCCCATTTTTTAATTCTCAAATTTGAGAAGCAAAATTTAAGTGATATCAAAAATTAAGTTGCATGAAAATATTATGTGAAGCTAGCCTTTTGAGTAATTGAAAAATAATCCTTTTCAGAAGTGGTTACCTAGAGTTTAAGACCATAACCTACACTCGCTCTGCCTGAACACATGTCTGTCAGCTAACATTTACCAAATTTAAACCCTAACTCTTTATAGTGTTAGACCAAGCCCTGCTCTCAGTACTGAAAGTGAATAAAAAGAGAGCAGTTCTCATCAAACTAACATAAGCCAACAGACAATAGACATGCTCTTTTCAAGCTATTTACATTATGACAGTGTAGGTGTGTAAACACCAGGGCAAATGTCAAACTCATAAAAGCTAAACCCTCTCAAGAAAGGTGCAAATCCATCCTGCTTTTCAACTATTCAAAAAAAAGCATAAATCTTTCTCAATGAGCCACAATATTGGCATTACCATTGCTGGTTCAAAAGCATGAGTAAATATGAAGGTACAGTGTGTACAAAGTAAATGAAGAGTCAGCTTTACCTTAATAGACAACATAGATACTTCAATCCTAATCAATCACTCAAGACATCCCATACCTTAGATCCAAAACACAGATTACTGGGACAGTACACATGGAGCCTTAGGTCTTCTCATTCTTCAGAATTTTCCATTTTATACCAGCTCATTAAAAGAACCAAGCATTTGAAGGATTTGAACATTGCACAAGCATTTGACAAATTTCACTGAGTATTCTCATCAGTCTCACCCACCAGACTCTTGCATGAGCAGAGCAGAGTTGAAAAGGGCAAGTTTATGCCGCGGGTTCAGTTCCAGTGCACGGTTGAAGTTCCTCAGAGCTTCAGAAGGCTCCTTCATTTCAATGTTGACAATAGCCAAGTTGTACCACAGGTCAGCATTGGTACGATCCAACTCTAGTGCCCGCAAGTAGGCATCCCTTGCCTCATTAGGCTTATTCATCTTTAAAAGCAGCTCCCCTCTGCAAATAATGACGTAAAAAAATAATATCTCAAGCAAACATTACAGCAGTAGACTTTAGAAAGATAGCAAGCCTTTTAACATGACCCTTTCTATGATCCATCCATTTCAAATGAATGAGGTGTCGAAAACAAGCTTAGAGTTAAAAATAACAAAAAAATGCTCAATTCTGGGATAAGAGGCAGGAGAGGCGAACTATCATTACAGGGGTCATGGTTACGGTGCTGGCTCACTTCTTACCACAGGAGACACTGGCTTTGGTACGGAGCCCGCAGCGTCACCTGCAGGAGAAAAAAAAACAATCTGTGGCGACGGATTCGCAATCCGTTCCCTCAGTTTATAAACCGTACCCACAAATTCTTAAACTGTTCCCTCGGTTTTACAAACCGTAGCCACGAATTTCCAATCCGTGCGCTCAAATTTTATAAACCGAACGTTAATGATAATGGGTTAATGTTTTGACCCGCCTATGTTTTCGTTAGAAAGCATACTATTCGTTAAGAAAGCTGTCAGTCACTTCTGGGAAGCCTGAGATTGGCTTGGAAGTAAAATGTGAGACCTGAGTCTGAACGTAAACAGTGCTCTCGCCACTCGTGAAACGAACTGTATTTTATAAAAACTAGTTCATTCACAGCAAATAACAACAAACTGATTTTATAGAGACATCTTTAGCTGTTGAACCATGTATAATATTATGTGTAAGCTTGAACTGGGTGGTCGGAGAGAGTTCATGAAGACGTGTTGCTTTATTATTTACTGAACACATTCTAGCAGGCACATGGTGGATTTGTAAAACCGAGGGAACAGTTTAAGAATCCGTGGGTACGAATTATAAACTGAGGGAACGGATTGCGAATCAGTCACCACGGATTGTTTATTTTTCCTGCAGCTGACGCTCCGTAATTTCAATATAATCGTACTGCTCGTTCATGTTGCCTGCATGATGCTAGCATGTTGCCGGCTGTTAATAAAACCTCTGCAGCTTCATTAAATGGATGAGTTAATCCGACATGAGTTAATAATGAGAAAACAGTGGTGACCGCAGTAGAAGCAGTCGACCTATAGAATTAGCAGGACTGACCTCATTCTTTTTCATCGCTAACAAGGAGCAAAGTTTGGCACGTTATAGATGGAGAAATACATACACTGGACCCATTGCTCCCTGTGGCGAAGTCGAGAGAACGAGGTAAATTTTATGAAAGGCTGACGAGAGGTGAGGTTGGTGAGATAAGGGGGCGGCAAACTAACAGGGTTTGACTGTATAAGCATGATTAAGGATTCAGGAGATCCAATTCAATGTGGAAATTAAAACAGGCATTACGTCAAATCAAATATATTCTGCAAACATGTCCACACATGGTCTTAAGCACTTGCAAAGGTTCTCCTAGAAACTTTAGGGAAGCAAATGTGTGAATGGCAAATTGGTATAAATCATTTTCAGTCAAAATTTATGATTACACAAGACTGCTGAATGAGGTCAACTTTGAGGTTTCTCTCTTACAAGGTGACTGTTACCTTATAAACAAATATTAATAATAAAAGCTTAAGCATGACATTCTATTGAAAATGTTAAGCTGTTGTGCGCAGGTAAGTATTAACTATTACATGTGCAATTGCAGCACGTAATCCCCTGGCAGCGTCTGTTAAAATGCAAGTTCAATCTTGACCCAGAGAACAAAGCTAGGTGGACTTGCCTGCTGATATAGGCCTGTTTAAAGTCTGGCCTCATGCTGATGGCTTGTCTGTAAAGCTGGTCGGCTTCCTCTAGACGGGAATCATTGGTCCGGATCAGATTAGCCAGGTTGATGTAGACATTTAGGTGGTTTGGCGCCACACGGGTAGCGTACTTTTTCCCTGGAATGATCTGGCATTAAGGAAGCAAAAAATACAATATTCAATAACCTGTGGGACTCCATCATTTACAGTTAAAATAAAATGAAGTAATCAGTCTTATATTGGCCTTACTTTGAGTGCTGAGACAGCGATTATGCTTATTAGACCATAAAATCCCTTTGTACTGACAGCTTATTTGTAAGGGTCATTATTTAACTACATTTATACTTTCTTCCTACTCCTCCTTCACTTTGGGGTTAAGGACTTGAGCATACAAACATGAAGTATAGCTGTAAGCCATAGACTAATCTACAGCTTCCTTATTTGCTCCATTCTCTTGCTGTTTATTTATGCAAGGATAGGCGATCAGTTGTATGCTACAGTGTTTATTTAGACGTGTTCCACTCTAGTGAGTTTAGAGACCCCATTATGGAACCTTGGCTGTATAACAGGGTATTACAAAGAGGCCAGTGACATTAGCACTAGGGAAAAAAATACTTCCCCTGTTGTTGGAATGAGAAGAAATCTTAATCAATTATAAATTTAGCACAGCCACAACACTGATGTTGTTATTGTGTCTAAATACGCCTCCCATTCCCTTTAAGCCTGATTTCCGTGATGCTGCATTTCACAACCAAGAGACCAATTCATTACTCTGGCAGAAATTTTGTTTGTTAGCTTCCATGCCCAGAGTTTGTTGACTATCTGTAACACTTCTTATCCATAACTATGAAATAAAATGCTTGTTTAGGCATTTTCTTCTAGAATGTTTTTCTTCTGATTAACCTTTTAAAGCTCAGGTCTATCATGAGTCATAATAAAATTACAGATTTAAGTTACAGCTGAACTACATGAACTTTGAACATTTTGTTTACATCTACGGACAGTTATTTTAATGTATGAAGTGTTTTCATTTCATTTCGTTGGAAGAATTGCTACTCAAAATTCCATTAGGTTTTTAAACATTTCCAACGAAAAGGAGAACAGAATCAATCAACCTGTGGCATAAGAGATTTTGCAACCAGATATGCTTCCTCTGCCTCTTTAGAATGGTTGAGGTTTTTGTAGGTTCTTCCAACATTCATGTGGGCTCCAATGTCATCTGCAAATGATAGAAAAACAAAACAATAGCATCAACTCAAAGCGAACAAAGACAACACCCTCTCGTAGGAGTTTACAGATATGATACTGTAACACTGGGCCTGTTTGAATAATCTGAACACTCAGGAATTTCTTTTTTACCTTCATATTTTGTATACAGAAGCTACAAGAACAAATAATTGGAAACTATGGATTTGGGTAAGACGCAAGCCAGTAAGTACGTTATTTTTCAACAAATGGCAATTAATTAACAATGGAAAATATCAAAATAAAAGTCAACATTTTTCTGCCATCACTTTCTCTCCAATGTAGTGATTGCCATTTTCATTCACTAGTTAGGTTCCCCCATCTCACACTGCTTCTAATCTGAAAAGCTGTTAAAGCTAGCATGTGTTGCCTTTGAGACAAATGGAGTGTCACTGCATCTATTCAAACTGCTACGAATAGAACATTTTTGGACAGCACTTAGAGAACACGAACTGCCAATTCAGACGCAGATGCTCCTGCTTTCTAGAGTGTTGGGAGTAAAGGGAGGACAGACAAATCAAGGCAAATTAATTTAGACACTTAAAAACATGACCGAAACAGATGGTTGTGCCACTTGGGAGTTTATTGAACTTCTAATGACAACTTCAGTCAATTTAATAAAAACAATTTGCCTGTGCATGAGATGCAAATACCAGAACAAATGAAGAAAGATCAACCTGACCCAACATAAGAAACATGAATTGCTTTCACATCTGACATGCTCGGACTGTGATTTGTAGCTGTGTGAGAAACTGATAATGTCAAAACTGTTTCAGATAATCCCCACATTTTAAAAACAATGTTTTGAGACAAACTAAGGAAATCAGACAACTACATGACAGGAAATCCTCATTCTGTAAAGTGCTAAGGAAACGCTTGTGGGTGGCAAAATGCTATCAGCTCAGTATTGACGTAATGAATGTCTTGTGTACAAAACGTCTTCTGTGCATATTGGCATTAGCAGGTCCTTTCCACCCAGGTAGACTAACTGAGGTCAAACACCAAAACAAATACAAACATTTCTTGTTTAAAAAAGCTCATTTTGAAGGCACATATATCTGAGCAAGACAGCTAGTGCTTTTACAACGTCTCATGGAATTCCAAATAGGCAAAGTTTTGTTTAGCTTCTTTGAAATGTTGCATGCCGTTCTTTGTCACATCTCCAAAATAATAATAGTTTAAAAGCCCCAATATCTAGCGTGCCCCAAAAACAACATTTGAAATGGCTTGTTTTATTTGAGATCATTTCCTTTTATTTAATTTGGAATTTCAGAAAGGGAAAAAGCAGTTGGTTACTTTGAATTATTTCAACATGCTGTATAATTTGCTTGTATAATATTCAAGGTGAATCTGACAGACATACAATGCTCAATGACCTAATGAAAGGGGAACAAACGCTAAAAAGGTACGGGGGAAAAAACAAACTAAATAAACTTGTTGATGAATCTTACCTGGTTGTACTCTTGTGGCCTGAAGGAAATACCTGAGAGCTCTCTCATAGTTATGCTGGTTCTCCAGTGCATGGCCAACATTATTCCAAAGTTTGGCATTGTTCTTGTTCACCTGAAGAGAAGTCATTGATGAACTGACAGCAACACGTTCTCATTATGTAGATATAGCAAGTAAATACAGCATTATCTATATCTATTATCAACTTGTAAATGTGTATGTTCATACTTTCAGTGCCGAGGTGAAAAGCATGTACTCTGATTCCCAGTCCCAGGTCCGGTTGAATGTCTTCACAGCGTGTGTAATTACAAGAATACCCATAAATAACCATGAGATTTTCTTCAGACCCCTACAGAAAAAAAAAAGATTGCTCAACTATGTTCTCTTCAAGTATAATATTTCAGTGCTCTTTTATGATCTAGGAAAATACATTTTTTCCAAGAATAAACTAGTGACTTCAGAAGTGTCCCAACATGTAGGCTGTTTCTTCTAAACATGAGAAAGAAATAGAGAAGGTATTGCTTGGATTACCATCTAAACGTCAGGCTCTTGAATCCATGGGCCACCAACACACAGAAACCCATGCTAGGCACATAAAGCACACGCTCGGCTACCACAAAGCCCACAGGGAAAAAGAGGTTGGATGCAGGAATAAACGGGAGAATGATCAGAGAGAGCGCCTAAAAGAGAAACACACACACAAAAAAAGAGAAAATAAGTCAGACATTAGCTGTTATGTCCAGCAAAGTTGTGCTAGTGCTTTCTCATCCTGTGTAAATTAATCACTACTTGGTCTGTAGGCGTATGCTAAGGTCAATTTCCCAATAGGAATGTCTCAGGTCTAGCCCAATAATACAGAACCTACATAAAACACATGGGGAGACAGAAATGACTTGATTTTATTAAGTTCATTAAGTTAATGAAGTATTCAAAGGCATAACAAGCTTTACTTCTGTAGGGATCAAAACACAACTTGATCTATTCCCCTACAGGCATTGTAATATGGAAGTGCAATCTATTCTAATCTACAACCTCAGATTTCACACTGCCTCTTGGGACTAGTCTTACCTTCAAGATAAATTTTAGTGTCAGTGGACATTTACTAGGCCTTTCTAAACTACATTTACTCTGCCTATACAAAAACAACTTTCATGGGCAATTGCCTTAACACAGACTAACTAAGTCAAGCGTGACTGAATGAACAACCTTTATCCTGCAGGGCCTGTGGAAAATTCTTCATGCCAGCATGATATAGTTGAGTATCTGATCATCTAAGTGAAAACTGAATCACATACTTTACTTTCCTGATTATGTATTAGGGGCCAAAATTAATGGCACTTTACTCTACTTTTATGACAAGAAGTGAAAACACCAATCTCTCTTAAATCAAATCAGGGCTTAGGCAAACTAGGTTCTTTCAAGTGCAATGGGCCACCAAGCAAAGTGCTAGTAGAGCACAGCGATACATAAATGCCCTTATTGTTCAGGTTCAGACAGACATGTGGCATTTCCATAGCTAATCATTTCTAAATTTGGTCTGTTTTGCAAAGCTTTGTCTGAACCCAGAACCATGAGAACAATTAATCTCAGGATAAACCCAACCAAATCAGATGGCCTTAAACAAAAGCAAAACTTCTACACGACTAAGCTTCCTGTACAAATCACCTCCTCGGGTTTTGTTTTCCAGTAAATTAACTACACGTATTACAGTTCTTTTCAAACATAATTTTCATTGAGAAACTGTTTAAATACAGATCTTACACAATGAATGCTGGGCCACTAAAAGTAATACTAGGATTATAGTTTTGCAGATAAATGTGGGCTTTGATATTGTGGTGAATCCTTGGATTTCTGACATCGTGTTTTGTCCGAACACAACAAAACTTTTACAAACACAACCAATTCACAAAATTTATAGGTTTACCAAAAACATAGCCACAGGCTAGTACTTTTCTATGCAATCCTTTCCAATAACTCCGTTATTCATCTCAGTGGATATTTTTCTCAAAAGCAAGTTGCAAAATTAGTTTTGGCAGCAGCTTCATAGGATGTAAAAAATCTTAATGTCAGGACTGCTTGTACAGGGCGGATTAAACAGAGCCGAAAAACACCAGCCGAGGTGCAAAAAAGAGAGAGGGTGGCTTCATCTTTATCCTGAATGTTCTTTGACCAGAGGGCCAAAATAAACCAGGATGAAAGAAGTAATTGCACTGGTAAAAGCTTTGTCTGCAATAAGAGCACTTCTCAAGCTGTGTGCTCTATGGTTGGCACAACAAGAAAATATCCAAACACGAAGAAGTATAATGTTTCCTGTTTGTGCAAAACTAGTGCTGAAGGTCCTCATGCAGGCACTCATTAAATCAAGTAACCAAGGCCAAAGCAAACAGATCAAGATCCTTATGCAACCTGTTTAGTGCACATCAACAGCAAAGGACGAACTTTTGCGCCTCGTCCGTTAACAGTGATTTGTGTTCTCATGGTCTCGGAGGACAGCTCGTGCCAGTAGAGCAAAGAAGTTCACCAAACCCTGCAGACACCACAAGAGATACAGAAGACTTCTGTCACATGATAAATGAACAGAAAGCTGAACTCTTGTCTTTTTTCCTACCGAAAACACAAGAGGATATGGGGGATTTGGAAGCAGTGACATTCTGAACTTTTGCAAACATAGAAAGTTGCCAAAGGCCAAATATATGTGGCCAGAAGTGCTAAAGAGCACAGGCTATGGGAAGATTCAATCTTAAGACAAAAAGGGGAAAGAACTGGGAAAAGAAAAGGTTCTTCTTACTTTGTATGCAAAGAAAGAAATGTGTTTGTCATGTTCTACACCTTTTTAAGTAAAATAAAGAGACAACTGAAGATGTTGTTGACCAGGGGTCTTCTCCACACGGCTGTAGCTACAAACGTACTTAACAAGTGAGGTGTTTATTGTGTAATTAAGTAATATCCATTTTTTTTTATCATACAGCCCAAACAATTTATGTTGGGAAGCTTGAGCAAGATTTTCTATACCCCATTATCTTTCAATGTAAAAAAAAAAAACTAACAAAAAATGTTCCTAGGTCTTACAAACTTGTTCAGATTCAGTGATAAGGGTCATACATGCATGCACTCTGGGAATGCCTCTCTCAGTGTACACATTCAGGAAACAAGAAAGTGGTTGCACATAGTTATTTCCTGTTCAGCTTAAATATACCTGCTGGGGGACAGGCCCAAACTGCCACCTGCTTACAAAAGATTATCACAAACAGCACAGCTTTATCACACACAGCACAATCAAAAATAACTTTAGTCGGGTGAAATTAGGACAAATAAGACTGTCTAGTATAAAGCAGTTTAGCAGATTATGTTTCCTAAGGTAATTAGTTGCAATTTTATTTGTCATTTTTTATCTTTTGCAGCAGCAGCAACAGTACTTAAGTAAAAAAAAAAAAAAAGTTAAAACAAAGTCCACAGTCTTACCATGATGACTGTTTTGGCTGAATTGTGGCTGTAGCGTAGACTGTGATGGGCTAGAAAGCCAAGCAGTGTGTAGAAAGCCAAAGTGGCCAGGTTCCGTGGGTCCAGCACAGATTCCACCAGGGGAATGGTGCCCATTGTCCAGTCACAGCACAGTTCAGATGGGTTGAGAAGGAGCCAGCCATTCACAGGAAGTAGGTAGTTAAAGGTGAGCTGTCTAGCAGGCGTGGAACTGACAGCCGCAGGATTATCAAACCTGGATATAACAAAAATGTTTGTATGAGCCCATCTGGCCAACTGTAGCTGTAACCACATTTAGCACTGCATTCAGTGTTGTTTCTGGTGTTGTGGCCCAAAGTTGCACCTTGGTTGTATCTAGTTTGGATTTGTGGACTTGCATGCCCAGTGTCATAGACTGATATCTTCATTGGTGGTGTGGTGTTCTAGCATTAAACAAAATGTTGAAAAAGCCAAATGTTTAAAAAGAGAAGTTTTTCCAGTAAAATGCTGCATATTCAGTGATTACATATGGTTCAGCTATCACATTCAGATCAACGGTTTGACTAAACATGACAAAATGTTATTTCATAAACAAAGACGCAGAAGGAAAAAAAAACTGTAAAACTAGAAGAAGTAGAGGGCTCAAGAAAAGGAAAAAAGTGCTAAATACAGACTTTTTAAACAATCCCGTTATTGTTTCTCAATGCTAGGGGAAATTTAAATGCTAGTCTTTACCAGAGAAAATAAATACAGAATCAAAGATTGTGGAGACTAATCCGAAATCGACACTATGTTGTGAGAACAGTTCAAAGTACATAGCATAGCTTTATAATGCAGTTAATCCTGAAATGGACAATTCCTTCACTAGGTATACTCAGTGTTGATGTAGGTAAGCACAGTGGAGCAAAAAGTCTTAAAATCAAAAACCATTACCAGCATACAAGTCAAGTGGGCATAAAGTGAGGTGCTGGTGCCCCCAAATTGCCTCTTAGGTACTTATTTATTTTCTCAGCTGCTTATCTTAAAGGTTAAGGGGGTTGCTGAAGCATATTCCAGAGCTCATAGGGTGAAGGGCTGGGAAACACATTTAAAAGCAATTTGGGAGAATGTATAAACTCTACTGCAGAGGTGCAGGGCCTGTGTAGATGAATAAAAAAGGAAACTTGTGTAGTCAATCTAAGCAGTATATAATTTAGATTCTGCATTGGGCGGATTTTCCAATGTATCAGGTAAGAAGTTTAAAAAGGATTCCAATCCAATTCTAATACTAAGACTGAAAAAATACAAAAATTTTGATTTTACTGGAGTGATGGGAAAGTCTTTTGGGTACAATATTTCTTCTAGATCACAATATTCCATAATACAATCTAAGGGCAAAATAAACAATAAAGTATGCATTATCCAGTATATTGTGTCTCCAGAGGTTGGTGTGATATGTCTCCTACTGTCACAGACATGGAGACTGTCTGTGGATAAGGTCTGCGGGATTAGAGATCCCATCCTTGACAAATCCAGAGGATTTCTCTTCACTGATCCTAATCGACCGCCTGTGTGTGATCACAGAGCAGGAGTATGGTAGAGGATTTAGGATTTAAATTTTGCTCCTGGCTTTGGGAAATGGCCAGTATCACTAGACATCTGTAAAGAATGGGGGAGACATTTGAACTCAATGGTGGTGCCCTTTTCAATTGCCATTGCTTAAGGTTATCCAGAACTGATACTCACATACCAAAGCGGATAAGTTTAAGTACAGGAGGTAGATATGGTGTGAAAGATCACATTTGATCAGCTTTAACCTGTCAAGGCATGGGCTCCACAAGACAGCTGAAGGGGTGCTGTGGTATCTTGCACACGGATGTTAGCAGCAGATTTTTTTTTTAAAGTTGCAATGTGGGGCCTCTATGGATTTGACAAGTTTGTCCACCACATCCCATAGATGCTTGACTGGATTGAGAGATGACTTTGGGATGCAAAGTCATCTTGAACTCTGTCATGTTCCTCAAACCATTCTTGAACAATGTGTGTAGCGTGCGTTATCCTGCTGAAATAGGCCACTGGTATGTATTTCCTAGCAAAACACTGCTCAGAGCTGGCTTGTCTGCTTCCCAGTGTGTATTGGTGAGGAGCATTTTTTGACTAGACACATACTGAAGGAGGTTTTAGCAGTAGGCATAGGTAAGTGATTGCTCTGGGCCTTGTCTGTCAAAAAGCCTTATGAATTTGATTTTTTTTCTTTTTTTAAAACTAAGAAAACATTTTTTTTTATCTTGGTTCCCACCTATGACCAATTCAAAGCCAGAGTGGAATAGGTCTCATGCACTCCCTGATAGTTTCTGGAAAAAGATAAAGGTCATTTTTGCTGCTTCTGCTATAACAGGCATCAGCTAGTTTAGCTGCCCGTGTGCTGAACACTGGTTGATATCAAGCTTGCCTGTTTTACTGCTTCCAGTATATCAATTTCAAGAACTAACGGCTTGCTACTTGCTGACTAATGTCCCAGCACATTACCTGTTAGTGGTTTTACTGTAGACGAGTTTATTTTTTATTAAAAAAGAAAATTATCCACACAGACATGCCACTTTGCACTTTTTTAAAACAGGAAATGTAATGTGCAACTAAAATTGACATGAGTTCAGCTTACCTGGTGAAGACAGGCAGCTGGGACTGAATGACCTGCACTCGGATTATTACCAGCAGCATGGTGCTGATCACCAGCACCACCAGCTTCAACAAGGTTTGTAGCACAGCGAAGGGGAAGCCATCTTTCCCACGTAACACTTGAACCAGCGTGTCAATCAGCATGGGCAACGAGAACTGCGTTAAGACAGGTGACAGATAAAGATTTATGATCAAGATTCAGTAGAATTTATCCATTAGTGTCCCAGAGAGATGCAGGGCCCAATTTTTATCATGTGAAAAAATAAATACTTTACAAAAAATTTGTTTCCACACATTTGAACAAGCAAACATTTGACCCTTTTATACAGTGCAAATCATTAAACGTGACATTAATAGAAGAAAGACATAAAACGGAAACAGCATGTGAATTAAAGAGGATTTCCCTCGTCTTCTCAGGATTATTCTAAAGCCTTATTTATTACTGAATATATTTATAGCAGTGTACAGAGTCATCTTTAATTTGTGAAAAATATTTTGAACATTTCCATGTTCAAGCTAACTAATCCTGTAGAACTTCTTGCAGCAGGCAGCTGGGGGAAAACAATTGTATAACAGATTGAAGTGTTCTGACCTTACTGTGCTAAGATGACAGATGAAAAATGAACTGTGTATTAGTCACTGGTACAAAGAAAGAGAAAAGGAAAAAAAAACTGCCTGTAAATAGTCATATTACAATCCATATACAATCAACAGCTGGTCTCTAGACGGAATCTACTTCAGAATAAATCAACAGCCTTTATAAGGTTATACATTTCCTGATAACAGTGCACTTCCATTAAGAGTGTAATTACTTTAAGTATGGCACCTCAAGGCAAAAGCTCACAGTGCCTGAAGGGCCTGCTGCCTACTCTCACTCCCTTCAGCAGCCAGCTCGCATAAGAGGATTTTGACAGAGTCCATTATGTAAAATGCAGCCTAATTGCATAATTGAAAGGGCACAATGGGCTGCCAAAAGAGCACAAGGCCCCAGTGTGGAGGCAAACTCTAATGTACCATGGACTTCCTGTGTGAGTGTATGCATTGTTGAGTGGTTTTACTCATCCAATTACTCATGATATTGAGGAACAGGGAAAATGCTAAGGTACCACTAAAGGTGAAAGACAACACTAGCAACAAAGAAATTCTACATTTTGATGTCTAATAGAAGACAGTGTTTTTTTTTAATGCAGCAACCTGTGGGTGATAGATTTATGGCATAATTAGAGTGGTGAATGATGCTACCCTGCAGGTAATTAATTAACTGTCACTTTCAAATGTGCTGTGCTTTGCTTAATAAACAGACTTGATGGTTATTATAATGGTTCCAAGAAGTTTATTCAGGTTTAACTGTCAGAGAGCCTTAAATATGAGGTAGCATCCTTTATTACTAACCAAGATTTACACCTCTACATTGCACTGCTTTAAGCCAGGGTTCCCCCATCTTATCTGTGAAGGGCAAGATTAGCCATCAATCTCATTCCAATCATACTTGGTTATATGAGGTGTGCTCTTGTTTGGGTAAAATAAAACCTGCACATTCCTTTTTAAAAAATACCTTAGCAGCATTCATAAGCCTAATTATGGAACTAAAAGCATGAAGAAGGAACAGGCTTACCCCTTGGGCAACAAACACTTCATACACGCAGCATATCCCGATGACTGTGATGCCTTGTTCCTTACAGAGTGTGGCAACAGCTACAAGGAACACTGTCAAAATGATGGGTGTCCACACTGAAAAAAACATTGTTGATTAGTTTTTCCTGAAGAAATAAAAGCATGTGTTTCATTGGCTTCCTTGAAAAACAGGACATTTTTTTTATCCATGGGTTGGAATTATTCTTATTTCTTCTCTTGCAAACACACAGCATCTTTGATTTTTCTAGACCAAGAAAGGTCTGAATAGTTGTGACTCATGAAACAGGTGTTTCTAATATTCACTCATCAAGACTGAAGGGCTGACAACAGTCAACAGCTATGTAAATTATAACAACATTCTGTTGTAGTTCTAAGAAACACCATGGGAAGGTTTAGCCTGATGAACTGCTGAGATAAAGGAAACATTCTAACGTGTTTCAGGCAGACAGGCGATCATCTTTTTATCTGCCATTGACGTGGTGAGTGAAAAAAGCATCTGAAAGTGCTACATGCATTCAAGAAAAAAAAAAGATGAAAAGAATGCATACTTTCTGGTTTGAATGGAAACAACCAACCAGATGTGCCCAAGTTGTCAGCCCAAGCATTTCCAAAGGCTATTTGTTAAAACTTCCTGCTTGTTAGTCACACACTTACCAAACGAGAATTGTCTGCCAGAAGAAACAATGTTAAGGCTCACGTGCATTGTCATATTTACAAAATGCTTTTCCCTCTCTCGTCGTTTCTACTTACAGAAAAGTATTAAACATGATTTGTGGGTAGACCTCTGCTTTGAGACAGACACATTAGTATCACTGTCTATTATCAATCAATGGCACAAATGTGTGTGTTTTCAGGAAAGTGAAAGGCTGTCAGTTGTGTAAGGAGTAAGTGAATACTCAACATACTAAATGTGACTATAATACTTAAAGGCTTAGAAATGTGTTTTTTGTGAACAATAGTTACAGTAGCTCCTCAACAGTGCCTTGTATTAAAAACATGTGTTCTGACATTTTCTGTAGCTGACAAATTAACAGAACTGACTCGTTTTTCTCTCACTTTCTGTGGTCCGTGTTTATAGAGGGGAATTGCTGCTCATCTCAACAAGTTTGGATACTTTATTTAACTTTAATAGCGCTTCACAATTATAGCATTTGTATATGATTATAGCAATATTGATCTTGGCAGTAGAAGGCAGCAATATGCAAATATGCCTCTAACCAATCACAGAGCTGCTTAGAACTTCCTCGTGAAGGGTCAGGGCTAAATTGCTATAGGACAAATAAGATGCGTGTTAATTTGTGGTTTTGTGACCTTACAAAACTATGATTTGTAAACAAGCTGTTTTTAAAGCTTAGTTTCCATGTGTTGACTGTACATTGTAAAGCCTTAACATACATTTTGAGCCTTTTGTCGGAGATGTCTTGCTCCTAGGTGCAGAACCGAACACTACAGGGAATTTCCTGTGGCCGTTGGGCTCTATAACTCCCCTCCATTGTGCATATGTTTCTGCATATAATGTAGATACCTGTAACTTATTATTTCTTCTACACCAATGGTGAGCATCAGTATTATTACTATATTAATTCATAAAGAGCATGCAGGACATCTTTTACAGCACATTTACATTTAAATATCTATACTCATGTACACAATCATTTGTATTTTTATAGCTTTATATTTTTGTTTTACAGCCATACTTTAATACTATTACTTCATGTAATTTTTTTATACTTTTTCAATTGCTTCCATTTTGTTTTCCAGCACTGGTTCTATTTTTGTTGCAAGAACTATGTACTTGGCACAAGAATTTCCCTCAGGATCAATAAAGTTCTTATATTATATAGCTACATAATCGCAATACTGGATACTTGGCCTAAAAAAGCCAGTGTTGTGGGCTTTTAAGTGGCATAACTGGCAATGAGGACAGCATCCATGGCTAGGAGTCTAACTGTAAACTTGACTTAGCTCTCTGGAACAAAGAATAGTTTAGCTCCGTCAATCTACAGTGGAGCTGCGAGCTCACGTACACGCAATTAAACTCGATACCCTTCAAAAGTATGTGAGCAGCAACCTGCCAAAAAACAATAAAGACATTACTGAGGTTCACGGACATGAATATGTTCTTAGAGCTGCACTTCAAGTGCAGTCAAAGAGAACCGAACCAGTTCATCATTATCTCATATTTCACTTGCATGTGTGGAGGATATTCATAAGGAAAGACTCGTTATCTGAAGGCAGGTTGGGGAGGATAAGAGTACGTCTGACTTCCAAAGAAAATTGCTGCCGTGATCTCTTAGGTGTTGTTGGTCAAATGACCACGTAGATGTCGATAGATAGAGCTTCAAGTCAAAACATGACATGCCATTCTGATAGATGTGTACAGTTTGAAGTGTGTTCTTAAGGATCGTGGGTGGGGAGTAGTTTAAGCTTAAGCACCAAAGACAAGTCCCATCCTGTGCAGGGTGCCCCAACAGTGAACCTGTCACAGCAGGCATGCATGGTTTGGTGACACTGAATAGGATAAAGATAACAACTCTTACCGATGGAGTGATCAGTGCCTTTTGACTTGGTGTAAGCCAGGAAAGCTGCCAAGAGAAAGATTGAGGACAGCAGCTCAGCTCTTCCCACAACACCTGTGACCTGGCAGAGAACAAATTGAAACTACAATGTATATACTGCTTGAGAAAAAAAATAGACTCATATTTCAACTGCAAATTATTAAAATAATACAAAGGACAAAAACACGGTCAACCCAGTGGGGGAATCTAGGGCCTTCTAGGGCTTCAGAGAACGTCTACTGATTTCTTGGGAAAATGCTTCTACTGTAAACAGAACCATCTTGCAGGTTTTATTTAAACTCGGCAGGAAATGTGTGAATACTTCTCTCATTTTTTTGGAAACAAAGGGTAAACATCTTGAAATTGAAACTTGTCCAATCAGAACACTGCATGTGTGGCAGCAGTCAAGTTACTTCTACCACCGGTTAGATTAACTACCAGCAAAATAAGGAAATAACAATTCAATCAACTGGTCGTATTTATTTCCAATGTGTAGAACCAATTTTACGGAAAAATGTTGAATACAAGCCATAGTTTTGCCAGGTTTCAGTCAGTTGTAGAACACAGTAACTGCTACATACAAGGTCAATAATATGTTATGTTTTACAAGCTTCAGATAAAACATGTGGAATACATTTCACAGGTTTTATATGTTTAATACAGAACAGTAAAACATTTTTGTACCAGCATTAGCTTAGCACTAACATAAGTATGCCAAGAGAAAGGAGTTTGATCAAAGAGGTGTTTTTTCCATCCATTTATGTGGTTTGACATTTATGGCCCACAACGAAGTCCTAGGTTGTGCTAGTCATGGTCTGCCACTTTTAAGACCATGCAAGTCCTTATCATGGACCTGGAGCAATGTGAGCAATAATAAGAACAGCATGTAGTAGAGATTTACAGCACAGCGCAAGTATCAACTGACTGCAAAGCAAATTAGGCAGTGTGGTTTGTGTAAAGAGTTCTACACACTATAAAATCCTTCAAAGTGAACATGAATATACTGCCTGAACTGAATTTACTCAAATTATCCTTCTGAAATAATCAATAACTACAGCTAGACAATATTTCCCAGTGCTCACTAGTGCAACAGTACCTTACAGGCCAGGTAAGATAACGGATTAGCAGTGTAGAAAGGTTAATCATTTATTACCATTAATTATTGGATTATAAACACATGAAAAAATAACATTGGGCTTAGGAAAATACATTTTGAATCAGTACAAACTGGAAAATGCGAATAAATAAAAATAAAACAGTAAGTAAATGAGAGGTAAAAATTATGAAATCTAACAATTTCAACCATTGGGCCATTTACTAA
>JBBIGC010000033.1:10622455-10639323 GCA_037576955.1 Lepidarchus adonis
AATAACACACTGTCCATTACTGCCACCACATGGAGATGCCTGTATAAGCAGTGTAAACTATGTCATCTCAGAAGAAGTGGGAACCTTTCACATAGAAATATCAACTCCTTCCAATAACTAAATAGAAACACCAGTTGCTGTGAGGATGTTGAGGGTAACTTTTCACAAAGTCTAATTTATTACAGCATAAACTGTTCAGTTCTCACAGTAACACACACACACGCACGCGCACATGCTCACGCACAAATAAACATGAAGAGGATGTCATGAACAGAACAGCCTGTTGTCTGTATTATCTCATGGAAGGCATCATTATGCACAAGTCTACATTCATTTACAGAGAGAAATTCCAGACGCCACAGTCCTTGGGCTAAATCTCGAAGACCGCTGCTAAAGCCTGTTTTGTGCAGAGATGGGAAGAATACCAACCAACTGACACATAACAAATCACAGGCCTGCCTTCATCTGAGCCCTCATTTCAGCATCTCAGCCAAACAAATTCCCTGGCAAATGTAGTTCAGCTCCTTGCAACCACTAGGTTGAACTGCTCTCTAAAATGACACTGTCTTTCTTTCAGACATTGAACAGTCGTCTTTACTTCTGAATGTAATTATGTACTGTAAACACTGAAAATGGCAAAATCAGACACTAAACTGTGTTACTGTTATTATAAAGATCCCTTTGGGATCACCAAATATAAATATGATTTAATGATACATATGATTTTAACTGTATAAATATTCAATTAGAATCAGATATTACAGGTGATGGTTGAGGTAGTGGGAGGTGAAACTCGACACTGTTAGCTATTATTCTTTTTCTTGCTACTACTGCAAGGTCCAGTAATTGCAACTCAGGACAGCATGCTATGAGGTGGGCAAAAGAAATTAAATTCTGATGCAAAATAATAGAATTAAAATGATGCCTTTTAAATAAGATAAATATTCAGGACAGTGCTATAAGGCTAAAAAGTTCAATATACAAATTTTGTAGCTAGTACTACAAGGCTAAAAGGTTTAGTGTAGACATTTTGTAGGGTTAATATATGTATATTAACATTAATATATAATTAATATATAATATATAATGTGTATATAAATAAATACTTTTTAAAACAAAAAATAAACCGTGAAAAAACAGTTTCTCCACACAATATTAGACTTTAAAAGCTTTCTAGAACATTAATCACAAATAAAACACTGGATTGTTTATTTATGGCATCTTGCTTGCCAGTGTTTCACTAGTGGCTTAACAGCATTGACAGAACATGATATAAGCATAAATATTATAAGCAATATAAATATTTAACACATTGTGGGTTAAAGAGAAGGACAGCTGGTACAGTTACCTATAAACAGTAAAACATTAAATGCTGACAGTAACATGTTGTTATAGTATATTACATAAGTATATATTAATCATATGTTATAATGAAATGATAACATGCAATTAAATAATTGTGTATAAAATGATTTATTAAATGTAATTAATTGTGATGTAAATTCCATGTCTTTATATAGTTTAGTTAAATATAATTATATAATACAATAATATATATACTTTTTTTTTGTCACACCACAACCTCAAAACATAAATTGCTTGCATGGTCATACATTCGCTATTTTACCTTGTCCTGTCTAAGTATATTCAGTGCTGGCCTTCAGTGGCTGTGTAAACTGCATGGAGTGTTCATAAGACTGTTATCCATTATTGTTGTAACTCCATTATGTATGTATTAATTTGTGCACATGCATGTGTGTGTGAGATATGATCATAGATGACTTATTGCTTTTAAAAAAAACACAATCGTGTCTTTTTAAAGCGAGTGACATTATCATTTCTGCCTCCTCTAGTGCAGTGTTTTATTTGGGTCACCAAATAGGTTTTTATTCATCTGCAGTGCACACTTGATCCACAAGAGGACGTTCTTTGGATTTCTACCACACCATTTTTAGATCCACCTTAAATAATGCAACCATCAGAGTGTAACTTTGGGTCGTTTAAGGTGGAATAGAAAACAAATGTTTTAAAGGTGGAACCAAACATTAAAAGGCAACTTTAGCTTTAGTGTGTGTGTAATTACATTCTGGATTTATAATTTTTTTGCCTAGATTTTAGAAAACGAACACTGCTATACTTTGACAATGTTTATTGTTGGTTTATGTTCTTATTAACTGACCTGTCGATTTGCTATTAGTTACTATAATATTCTGTAGTACTTCCTACCACTGTATATTTACTGTATACCTCCTTAAGTCGCCATCCCTACCTCTCACCATGAAAGGCTGCAGCACAGATTTCCATCCATGTTTTTACCCCCGATAGTTACGATAGTTTGCCAACCGCACCTCTCACCAAATTTAGAGCCTGAACTAATAGGAGCGAGCTAACAAGGTTTGACTGTATATAACATTGCAGGTGTGTATGACGTTGTTGAAGGCGTCTCTAGCTGCAAGTGTTTATGGCTCCTCTACCACCACAGAGCAAAAGGCAACAAGTAACCGAATTAGACTTACTTCCTGCAGATCAATTAAATTATATTTTACAATCAAATGTTCTCTTTAACAATCTACAGGAACATTTCATGATAATTTGTATATACTGATGTGACTGGGGGAATACAGTCAATAAAGACAATATTTTTAATAGGCACATTACATTTTAACATAAAAAAAATAAAGAATTTATAGCATTCTAAAATGAACACAGCTGAATCACATGTTTTTAGATGCATCTGTTAACCCCTTATATGCATGTGTGAATATATAATTTATATCCATATATACAGTATATGTTCTAATAATAGCGCGTCTTTTATTGTCTCCCGTTTCCAATATACGCCGGGTTTGAAGAGGTGTCGCAATAAATAGACGCCGGTCTCCAATAACACCCCCCTCCCCCCGCCCGAATAATAGTCAATCTCCAACAAACGCCGTTCTCTATTAAAAGCAGAGCCTTCCAAATATTTTTTGGAATAAACACGGTTTAGAAATATGCATGTGTTTCACAGGCTAGAAGTCGCATTACTAGGTGTTTTACTTACAGCCTCTGTGTGGACAGGGTGGACAGCAAACAGCAGCACAGCCACCAGGCTGGTTGTGTGGTCCAGGAGTAAACGGCAGAAGCGCAGAAAAAGGATGCACACCACCACATGGAGAAGCACATTGAGCAAATGGTAGAATGCAGGACTCAGCTCGCTCAGTAGGTAGTTGAGGCGAAAGGTGAGGACAGTGAGTGGTCTATAAGACTTATGGCTCCTCTCCTGTACAGATAGAGAGCAGTTTGTCAGTGACAACCTTCACAATATTGCTCTTGCAAATTCTCAACATTAACTGAGGGTCAGTTTCAGAATTCACTTATCTGTATACAGATTATTTCTTTAAAATGACAAACAAATGGTGGCAGGCCAGGTAGGCCGTATATAACAATAACTATATGATTATATTATATATACTGTACAGTTATACATTGATACACATAATCAAGTAACATTAATATTAATAGTTAAATGTTTATGGCCTATTTCAAGATTATATATATATACACAAATATATTGTAGATTTATTGTAGCCAGTCAAACATCTAGATGCTTACAATATATATTCTATTTTGTGTATTATGATGGCTGACAAATGACTTCAGTGTATGTCTTTTTCATGGTGCTTGACTTTTTTTTTGCAATTTCAAAAAACAAATAAAATACAATAAAAAACCATGACCAAATTGCAACCTATCTAAACTCTCCCTACCTCTGACATGGGAGTACCCCAAAAATCATTGCTGAAAAGGTTCTGGATAGGCGTTGAAGGACGAAGGTCCTTATTATCCAGAATGGCAGAGACATCATCAAACACAAAGCCACACAGCAGACTGTTCCAATAGCAGCCCACCACCAGTCCAGTCAGCAAGCAAATCTCCTTCCACGACAACACAGCCATCACTGTTGTGAGACCTCATTGAGCACTGATAAGAAGAGAAACCAAATTCCAAACACTCAAGTTACTCCATTCAAAACTGACAAAGTCACATTATTAATCATAATTCATTAATCAATTAAAAGCAGACATATAAGTTCTGGCATGTTTCAGTTTTCACAAAATTAGATTTTATGACTGATAATTGTGTATTCAATGTGTGGGATTAACATCGTTTTAAGTACATTACTTTAAATAAAACGAAAGGTCACATTTTCCAATATATCTATAATAAACACAACGTACGACTTGTATTCATTCAGGAGATAACGTTCAATGAATACTGAATATCTTAAAATGAACTCCCTAGAACCTGAAGTAGTTTGTTGTGTCGTACTGCATCAAAAAAAAAATCCCAGCATTGAGCTATTTAGCTAATTAAATTTTTTAAACTACCACCATTCAGAAAAACGTTTAAAACATTAGTCTTAACAAACGCTAACGTCTGAGCAAGAGTGCTGCAGCTTTAGTAGCATTAACTACTACTGGTTATCGGCTAAAAGCAGTCTGCTAGGAACTACCTCGTATGGGCATTATTGAATGGTAAATTCCAGAGACCCACCTTTTCATGGCTTTGAGAAAGTATTTGAAAAGAGAATATATATATGTTTGTAATTAAGGAGACGGTCGCTTTTATTCGCTAGCGGTACTCGAGATTTCCATTGCTAATGCTAATTCGCCTTTTTGGCAGTTGAGTGAGGGGAAAATACTGTTTCCGGGTCGCAACTCTTGTTTCGCAGAACACAACACAGAAAAATGTACATGCTATTAAATTTGCTATTAAAAAAGCTAATTACAAATCGAAATAATACAAAGCAATGCAATACATTACTGTAAAACATATATGTTTGGTTCTCGGTTTTTTCTAGACCAGCCTTTTTCCGGAAGAAATTGTCAGTTGCTTTTATTATGAAGTCAGTTTTGCGCAAGTGTTCTAAACATTCTCTGACCTCAAAAGTATTTTCTCCAAACGTTGCATACGTAGTTGTACAGTTCCATGATTTGTACATTTAATCCCTCCCAATTTTACGACGATGAAGCGAAACGACCATCGGAATACGACTGTTTTCACGCGTAACCTAGCAACACCGAGAAAACGGGACGTGTGAATTAGCTTGTAGGCTAACGGGTGCGAGAAAATAATGATAAATATTCACGCAAGGTTGAAATACATTTTAAAACAAATTTAATTTTGAGCATTTAGCTAGAGTGTGCAGTTGTCATGCATCACTCAATCTTGCGATTGAGCTATTTTAGTGGATAAAAACAAATTACATTGGCAAATTTAGCTAACGAAGTTGTGTTTGTTCTTTCCTCAGCCTATTAAACAGCAAATAACAAGGTAGATTTTGGAGTAACTTGTTTTTATATTTCCCTCTCTTGCCTTTGCATCTAAATAACTCGTTTTCTTTTGATTACTGCACTAAAATTGCATATTAAATCACTAAAACGTGGACAGCTGGCTGTAGGGCTAATGGTAATATTATAGCTGTGCGATGTAATGCAAATAATATTGGCAACTGAATGAACTTTATCTTTACTTTGTTGCTGCAGTGTTTAATAATATACTCGGAGAGACTACCCTAAATGCTAATGCATTTGACCTGATACTCAAAAATAACCTTAATTTTAAGCAGATAGGTATTTTACAAGGTACCTAACTCTTTATATAATCTCTATTGATTTAATTCTGGACTCCACACAAACATCAAGATGCCTCCAGCTACAGACTGGAAACTAGTAATGAATGTTGACCCAGATGTTTTGGCAAGTGAAGAGGAACAGAGAATCTGTGACATTATTCTGAAGGTAATTAAATCTGTAAGCTATAATAAAGATTATATAACAATGTCATGTTACCTAGTCTGCGTGTTTGTATTAGCAGTTGAATGCAGTAGCAAATGAAAAGTGTCTTTCACTGTTTGTCTACAGTTACTACATTGCTAGTGTACAATGTGCTTCCTAGCATATACTTTGGAAATGATTAGAAAAAGGACACAACCGACAACAGTTTCCTGAGGACATTAATTAAAAACATTTATGGACGCATTTAAATCAGTAAAAATCATTGTACAGTCAGTTACAGAAATGTGACACCTATCAAAAAGTGAACAAAAACATTGATATAGATAATACAAACAATTCCAATATGCCTCTAATGATTTCCTGAAAAAGTGTTGTTTTATCTTAACAATAGTTTGTCTCTTCGAACAATTTAAGTGGTAAAATTATTGGGTTAGTTGAAGAATACTATGAATAAGAGCAAATTGCATCTTTAGGAAAAAAGACATTTCTTTCTTGACATTGCTTTTAGTATCTTGGAACTGCATACAACGCAGGGCATCTTATACCCACTGTTAAATATGGTCGTGTCTCTTTGATGCTTTGGGGCTGTTTTGCTGTCAGTGGTCCAGGGGTTCTTGTTAAGGTCAGTAGCCTAATGAATTCCATTAAATACCAGAACAACATCTAGCCAAAAATCTGGTTGCCTCTGTGAGAAACTGGCTGAGGTTGAGTCTTCTAACATTGAGTAATTTTTTTATCTAAACATTTTGTTCTAAAAGTCTGACTTTTTATCCTGAATTGTGGCAATATGTCTGATGCTGACTGTATTTAAAGTTCTCTTTGCTCTTCCTCTTCAGGGTTCAAAAATAGCATGCAGTTATACATTTATGAAGCATTACTCACCTGAATAAAAGATAAGAGTGATAAACATAGTTCATTCTTGTATGCATTTCATTGAATAACTGACTTGTTCTTCTGTAGGTGCATCCTCAAGAGCTGAAAGAAAATGAGACAGAGAAAACAATCCAGCTGTTCAGAATCTCACAGACTTTACTGAGGGTACAACAGTCATTGAGATATTGTCTCCTTATTTGCCTCATTTTTTGAAAAGAAAAAAAAAACACCTTGTAGCAGAAGATTATACAGTATTTACTGTAATTGCTAAATTTAATAAATTGAATATATGTGGTAGTTTATTTATTTCCAATTTTTAAAAAAAAGATCTCACTGTGCTTCAGCTAAAGTTGGAGGAAATAAGCTGTGCCTACGATGTTGTCGACAAAGCTGGCACAGAGCAAGCAAGAATTGGTAGGTCTGCATTGCCAAGCACAGAAAAGAAGCTGTCAGTAAGATTAAAAATATGGGCTGTTGTACAATCTATTAACCAAAACTTTTCTTTCTGACTCAACAGAAACTGAACTCAAGGCAAAGATATTTAAACTAGAAAACGAGCTGACGGTAAGCATACGATAGACAAACAAACAAATAATGAGTAAATGCCTGCATAAATAGCTTATTCAGTCAGAATCATTGGATGAGAATTTGTATCATGCCAGAAATGACCATTACGTCAGGGGTGCGCTAGATTCAGCTCAACATTTTATTTACTCAGGGTGTTTTATTGTTCTGTCTTATGAGCAGTCACTAGAGATGGACAAACCTAAGAAGATTATCAGGTTAATCCCTTTTGGCTGCAAGTTACAAATGCACCTCTCTTTTACATCTCAGAAATGGACATTTTATCAGAATCTGAAACATGTAATGCTAAGGAGTGTTCAATCTAAAGTGGTAGGACCTGTGGGTATTGCATGCAGAAGGTGAAGAAGGATTATTGATGCGTTGTTGAGGCTTAATCTTACCTGTGAATGTCCAGATGGCACAGCATTCGACAGGGGGGCGGGACACCCGTTTCCTCCGGGATGAAATCCGCCAACTGGAGAGTCACTTGGAGCGCAAGGAGAAGGAGCTGGTCCAGCTGGAGAAGGAAATGAGTAAAGAGAGGAAATCCAACGAAGAGGTACAACATGACAGCTCTACATTTTCTGTCTATCTATACATTATAAAGAATTGCATAATATGTGCATAAAATAATGTAAATTATAATTTGTTGCTTCAATCAATGATTTCTTTATATTCATATTTTTAAAAAGATGAAAAATGGTGGTGTATCTTATGCACGTAATGTAACATTATCTGTTGTGTTAATTGAAGGCAAGTCAGTCTAGTGACTGTTATAAATGTTTTTAAATACGCTAGCTATCGCTACGAGCAGAGGAGGCTAAAGATGAGAACAGAAAGATGAAAAGAGAGGTAAATGCATACATTGTGTTCATGCCTATATTACTGTGTGTAAGCATGCATATAAATAAGCCAACAAGAAACAATATTTGAGATAAAATTGCATGTTTGTCTGTGCACTTGAGGTTGTTAGGGCTCACTGGTAGCCCTGTGGAAATGCCTAGGACTAGTAAGCAAAGGTGCCTTTGTCATTGTTTCTTCTACCTTCTCTAACTATGAAACACTCCATTGTGTCATGTTATGGTATTTTTGCATGTTGCATGTTACCTTTTTCTTTCTGCACTATCATCACTTATATGCCACTCCCTTTGCTCACATCTTCAAGATAAAGCAGCTTAAGAAGAAGGTAAGACCCCCAGAGTGAGAGGAACTGGACTCTCAACAATTATTTAGAGCAGTACAACTCACAGCCTAGTATGTGTGTGTGTGTGTGGGGGGGGGGTCTTTAAAAATAAAGTCAAAGGAAAGCAATTAATACAAACCTCTTTTCCAGAAAAGGTGTATTTTCCAAAGTGCAATAAAAAATCAATTACAGGGGGTCCTCAAGTTACGTCGGAGTTCGGTTCCTCAGAACTCAAATTTTGACAGAACTCAATCATGTAATGATGAAGCTTTATGATTAGGCTTTATTGAACAGCACTGTGCTTTATTAACAGCCAGCAAGATGCATGAACGATCTCATATTACAGTAAAGCATTTAGGAAATGCTCTTTTTAATGCCTCAACATACACCACAGCAGTAAACGCATTGAAGAGGGCACTTGTGGCAAAACCACATTGACGATGCCTTAGCACAGTGCACTATTAACCCCCCATCTCACCCACCAATCCACATGAACTTGTTCAACACTAACGGTGAATAAAACATTAACATCACAGCAATAAACAGCACAGGGAAGCACCGCATGCTCTTTCTCCCCGTGCCTGCACGCAGATAACTCACATATTATCGTAAAGCATGTAGTAGGCTTTCAATTGCATTCTACTACTGTATATGACAGTAAATACGCACATAAAAAAGCCAGCGACGTAGCCACTAATTTCTGTAAGTCGGGTACAACATAAGTCAAGAATCCCCTGTATATGTTAATTCACATTAAATATTACTCAACATTTCTACTGATCAGCTTCATTGTATTTCATTACAATGTGATGATTCCAACACACTCAACAAAGGTTGGGACAGAGTTAAAATAAGATTATTTAAGTAACCCCAGTCTGGAAGACTGGTAATTTTAGTCAGTTCCAAAAGAAAGGTGGAGAGGTCTCAACAGCTCAACACTGTATCTCAGCATCTACAGTACATACAGTGGTGTAAAAAAGTCCCTTCTTGATTTTTTTGTTTGTCCCATTTAAATGTTTCACATCATCAAACTAATTTGAACATTAGTCAAAGACAACACAAAATGTGTTTTTAAAATGAAGGTTTTTATGATTAAGGGAGAAAAGTAATCCAAACCTACATGGCCCTGTGTGACACAGTGGTTGCCCCCTCCTCTTAAAACATAACAGTGTTCATTACACTGTAGTTCAATATCTCTAATCACACCCAGGCCTGATTACTGCCACACCTGTTCTCAATCATGAAATCACTTAAATATTCAGAAATTCAGGAGCAAATGAGAAAGAAAGTAATTGAGATCTGGAAAAGGATATAAAGTAAAAAAAAAATAATAACTTTGAGACTCCTGTGAACCATAGTGAGAGCCATTGTCCACAAATGGAGAAAACATGAAACAGTGGTGAACCTTCCCAGGACCAAAATTACTCCAAGAGTGCAGAGGCGACTCATCCAAGAGGTCACAAAAGACCCCACAACAACTTCAGGCCTCACATGCCTCAGTTAAGGTCAGTGTTCATGACTCCACCATAAGAAAGAGAAAGAGACAAAAACCACTGCTGAGCAAAAAGAACATTAGGTCTCGTCTCAATTTTGCCAGAAAACATGTTGATGATCCCCAAGAATTTTGGGAAAATACTTTGTAGACTGATGAGACAAAAGTTGAAAATTTTGGAAGGTGTGTGTCCCATTACATCTGGCTTAGAAGTGACACCACATTTCAGAAAAAGAACATCATACCAACAGTAAAATGTGGTGGTAGTGTGATGGTCTGGGGCTGTTTTGCTGCTTCAGGACTTGCTGTGATAAATGGAACCATGAATTCTGCTGTCCACCAAAACCTCCTGAAGGAGAATGTCTGGCCATCTGTTTGGACCTCAAGCTGAATCAAACTTGCGTTCCGCAGCAGGACAATGATCCAGAACACACCAGCAAGTCCACCTCTGATTGGTTGAAGCAAAGGAAAAAAAGAAGAATTAAGCATAGTCAAAATGTGGCTGAACTACAATTCTGCAAAGATGAATGGGCCAAAATTCCTCATTGTAAGTTATCGCAAATGTTTGTTTGCAGTTGTTGCTGCTTAGGGCCCAACCAGTTTTTAGGTTTAGGGGCAATCACTGTCACACAGGGCCATGTAGGTTTGGATTTTTTGTCTCCCTTAATAATAAAATCCTTCACTTAAAAATCTGAAACATTCACTCTCAAACATTTAAGTGTGACAAACATTAAAAAAAATATATAAATCAAGCAAATATTTTTTCACATCATTGTAATATTGTGAAAAGATTAAGAGAAAATTCAAAAACGTCTCTGCAAAGTCAGAAAATACTGTGAAATGCAGGTGAATGTGAATGTCATGCTAATACAACCATCCGGGAGTACTGTCACTTCATCAAGCAACTTCAAACTGTACTTCACAAAAGTTTTCTGGGTCTCAGCTCATCTCAGATGGACTGTGACTGTGAACTATGGAACCATGTACTGTGGTCAGTACACATTTAGCTTGTTTTGGAAAAATGGGCATGAAGTTCTCTGTGCCAAAGATTGAAATGACCATTGTTATTGAGTGGAAATGAGCCAAAACAATTATCTGTGATGGGTTCGAGGTGCATCAGTGCCAATAACATGGGTGAGCTACATGTGTGTGAAGGTACAATTGCCTCGGAGGTGTTTATTGGGATTTTAGAGAGACATATGTTGCTATCAAGACAATGTCCCTTCCTAGAAGGTCCATGCTTATTTTAGCAGGACAATGCCAGACCACATTCTGCTCAGGCTACAATAGTGTGGGTTCATAGACAGAGTTTGTGTGCTTGACTGGCATGTCAGCAGTTAAAATCTGTCTTCTGTTGAAAATGTATTCAGGTCATTAGAAGAATCAGACAACAGCAACCATGTTGAGTAGCTGAAGTCAGATAGCAAGAAGGGGTAAAATTAACAATTGCAAAACTACTACAATAAGTCTCTTAAGTTCCTGCCTCTGTCCCAACTTGTATTGAGTGTTTTGTGACCAATTCTAAATTTGTTTATAATTACAAAGTACTAAAAGGTTAATCAGGAAAACAATTGTTTTTATATAATAGAAAACAATAACAATAGAAACTATATTGTTTCTTTGTACTTTTGCCAGTTGAATAAGGGTTAACATGAATTAACATTTCACAGATTTTTGTTTTTATTGCATTTTGGAAAAATATCCCCACATTTCTGGAAATGTAGTTTGTATTTACTTTCATTGTTTATTTGCTGTACACAGCCTTCACAGGCAGTCGCTATCATAATATGCTGTTCTTTGCTGCATCTGCTTTAGAATGAACAGCTTCATCAGGATGTGGAATTCTACAGAAAAGAACTGGAGCAGAAGGACTCTCTCCAGACCAGAGAAGAGAGTACTGAGATTCAAAGGAGGTTAAACAAAGCCAATCAGCAGCTCTACCAGTGCATGGAGGACCTGCAGGTCAGCTAGAACACACAGAATCATCTTTTGCTTCAGTCTGATCCCTGTTATCCCAGTAGGGAAATGTATTGGTTAGTAATGTACACTATTTGTGCTTGGGAGTATACAGCAATATATGCTATTTTACACTCTTTAATCATTACTGGTATGGGACACAATGCATATATGCCATCGTAAATAATTCGTCTTTCAAAATTGTGTGTATGTTTTGACCACTGTAAGAATATGTTGACAGTCTTTCTTATTATGTGTATCTCTTAAAGATGTTAACAATACTTTTTTAAATTTTTTATTTTTAAGGGTGCCCAAATACCAATCAAGATCACAAAATGAGGAAATTGATTTATAGTCAACTGAAACAAAAACTTGCCCAGTGAAGCTCTTCTCTACATAATAAGATCTGCCTCCAAATATAAATATTGATTTGTTCCATGTCCTGCCTGTTTCTTAGTCAACACATGATATTAATTTAATGTTAGATAATGAATTCCATTATCGAGCATAAATTTAACAAGTTCTAGATAAAAGTTACACATTATTAGAAAAAAAGAACGAAAGAATGTAGCTATGGGAATCTGCCCAACACATAAAGTATTTCCTTAAAAAAGTGTTTCTGTTTGTCTATAAATCTAGCATGAACTTACAGCTTTGTAATGAACTTATCCTATATGTGTTAGTTAACTTACTAACTTACTAAGAAAGACTGACCAGTACAAAGACATAAACAGCAAGCTTTTAGAGAAGTTAGTTATCGGTTAGCTAACGCTTAACCTAAAACTACCATTTTTAAAGACTATAAAGGTGGTTAGCTAATGCTAGCCCAAAGTAGCTCAGTTTGTCAAAAGCTACCTCTCTAAAGACTGTTGCATATTGTTTCACATTGCAAGCTCAGTTCGCCAGATGAATACATCTGCACATAGTCAAAGGCTTTATTTTTCTCTGAAAGTAGCTTCAGAAAGTTATATTAGCAAGCTAAACAACGTTATTTCACAGCTGGCTAATTTTGTCCAGCAGACACCTAATCAGCTAATGTTATTGGTAGGTTTTACAATTGTCATTGGTTTATTCAAATGAATTGTTGTGACTTAATCAATATAAAAGGCAAAAGAAAAGAAAATTTATGTTCAGCATCACATGTGAAACTTGCCAAGCTGCACCATTTTTGCTGACTCATGCCTCCTGCCTTCAGGCAGCCATTGATAGATACACACTTGACTTTGTTACAAAAATACAATACAAGATGGGACAAACATAAAAATATGCAGTGTCTTGCCTTGTGTTTTACATATTCAAACAACAAATTAACATGTAATGTTGGATTGTTTAAGTACATAATCATACATGACTAAAAAAAAAAAAAAAGGTAATAACTGTCCTTCTGTTACCAAGCAACGGATAACACACGCACTGCTGATGGTTGTGTGGCTTTAAGGTGAAAACTTTATTATTGGAAACCCAGAACAACTGCAGCAGGTACAGAAAGCGTATACTATCAGTATTAAATTTATTAGTATTAAAACCATTATGGAGAAATGAAATGAAGACCAAAATTAGCTTGAAGCTTACACAACATTACAAATCCTATAAAGGATGCTAGAAGAAACTAGCATTCTCATAGTGGTGGTAGAGGCTAATATTATTTATAAAGATTTCTACATTTAATATAATTGTGCTGAAAGTTATGGTTGAAATATGCTTATGATTAAAATATAAGACTAAAAAGGTTAACAAACTCGCTGTAATGTGCTTTATTTTATGTTTGTGCAGGTTCCCAGCTTAGACTAAAAAGCTCCAAGTCAAGGTTGCTATGGAAATTAGTGCTTTGTCTTTTTAACATAATACAATGCCCTCCTCAATTATTTGTACCCGTGGTTAAGATGTGTTAAAATAAATTCAATTTAATTCAATCCAATCAATCTCACACTGAAAATCTTAGAAAACTTTTATGTTTATATACAAAAAAACTATAATTATTTTACATAAAATCATGTGTGCCAAAAATATTGCCACCCCTAACTATTACTATTAAATTAATAAAATTTTATGTAATGTCAACCTTCATAGGCTAAGGAAAAAGCTACTTGCCTAAACCTGCCTGTTTCTACAGTCAGGTGATTAATAAAGAGGTTATGGCAACCATAGGATGATATCATCATGCCAACAAGCTGTTTGGGAGACATGCACAAAAAAGTATTTTCTCACCTACAATCACAAAGTACTGGGACTGTGTGCTTTGGTCAGATGATACTAAAATTAGGCTTTTTGGCAACAAACAGTAGGTCTGGGAAAATCCAAGGATGAGTATGCAGAAAAGCAGCTCATGTCCACTGTAAAATACATGGAGGATCTGTGATGCTGTGGGGCCGTTTCTCTTCCAGTTGTTAACTCCTTAAAATACCAGAATGTTTTAAATAAAAATGGTGTAAATGTAAATGGCTCAGCAGACACAAAATCAAGCTTCTCCCATGTCCCTTGTAGTTCCCAGACCTCAACCGTATTGAAAACCTGTGGGGTGAGCTAAAGAAGACCCACAACTCTGGACGATCTAGAAAGATTGTGCAAAGAGGAATGGTCAAAAATCCCTGTTTCTGTATTCTCCAACTTTGTGAAATATTATAGGAGATTATGTGCTGTCTTGTTGGCAAAAGAGGGTTGTGTGAAATATTTATAGCATATTTAAAAATAATGTTTTTAGTGATGGATTGTTTATTATTTTTTTACACTCTTAAGTGTGAGATTATGCTCCTGCAATAAAAATGTCATTTATTTTAAGGCTTTTAACCAGGGGTGCCAATAATTGTGGAAGGCACTATGTTTTTTGTTGGAATTTAAAAAGCTATATGTTTAAAAATTGTACATTCTAAAAGCAAAAATATTCATAACTGCCAGTGAATGCCAGTAAGCTTGTCTACTATCTTACCTTTGAAGGAGAGAGAACTTTCTGTGATCATTTTTGTGATACTTTTTCCCCCTGTCTTTCCAAAGTTGCTTTGAAGTAGCTGGTGTCCTAAATGGAAAACTAACTGAAAATGAAACAATTACTATTCAGATCGTTTCAGATTTTTTATAACTGGGGTTTTTTAGATATTTGTATGATTCATATTCACCTGCTCTTTTTCCCATTGATCTTTTATGTTTATCTGGCAGCACGCAGAGGACATGGCTGCTAATCTAAAGAGTGAAAATGAGCACCTGCAGAAGAACCTGGAAGAGTCTGTGAAAGAGATGGAAAAGATGACAGACGAATACAACAAGATGAAAATTGTGGTCCAGCAGACAGATGGCATTGTGGATCAGCTGAGGAAAGAGAGAGACCAGGCCAAGATTCAGGTAGTTTTTCTTTTTTCTTTAAAAAAAAAAAAACCTTAGTAGTTTCCTGTTATTTGGAGACTATGTTGTATTTTTCAAGATTTTCCAATACATTGAAAGATAACTAGTCTAAAATGTACTGGGTTACTGTGACTTCTTAAGAACAATTAGCTGATCACTCATCTTCACTGGTGTTTTTTCTTGAATGTTAATTGTATTGTAGAGATGTGTTTAACTGACTTACTGACTATAGGTGAGAGAACTGACCGAGCACATCCAGGCTCGGGCAGAGGAGGATGATCCAGTGATGGCTGCAGTCAATGCAAAAGTGGAGGAGTGGAAGGTAATACAGCATTTCATTTTCAATATAAATGTGCTTTATTGGCATGACAAATACTGTTACATTTGTATTGCCAAAGCATGGGTTTATAAAATGATAATAAAAATCTATGCTTGTTTTTTGGTTGGTTTGGCTACCATCAGTTAAATCAAGAAACAAAATGTCAAACTGAATATAGTCTCAGCCATATAATAAAGAGATTGCAAGTGCCACCTGTAGCAATGTCATATCCAGGGGTCTTAAACTTTAGAATTTATTTCAATATCTTTGGGCAGGTTGAATCCTCCCCATCCTAAACATTCAGCCCAGTATTTGGCAGCATGGATGTCTATTAGCGAATGTAACAGAACCAATATTATACCTTAAGCATCCTGAGCTGTCAATTGACATTAGAATTGACACTTAGAAATGAACTGGTGGAAAGCAGATACTAACATTCTCTTTTCTGATAGAGGGAGGCCTAACAAGTGGGTAAAAATGATTGAAATCATCAAAAAAAAAAAGGAACAAAAATAAATATAAAAGCAAAAAAAGAGATTGTGCAGCTATCAGCCAAGTAAATTTAACATTGCTGTATGTATATTATTTTTATTCTAAATCACGCTGATTATGAGCCTGTGTGTGTACTTGTGTTGTATGCATTGTTCAAGAAAAACTAGTCTGACTGTTTTGTTAGTTTTCTTTTATTTGGTGCCAAAATAACAAGCATGCGTACAATAATTGCTTGAATTCAAAACATCAGATTTGTGCCAACTACTGTTAGAATGATTGTGTGAATGTTTCTTTCTGCTGGCTCACAGTGCCTGTTACCAGGAAGCCATATCAATAAAGATATGTAATCATGTCAAGATAGGACTTCACAAATTCAAACCACAAATCTTTAACTTGTTTATATTAAGTTAACTAAATCTTATTTCAAGTTAAGAACAAACAGACAAAGTCTATGTAACTCATAACATGACAGTTTCTACATTACATACATACAACAGAAACATACTGAAATGTTTGATTTCTTTAGAAACCCATTAATCATTTTCTGTCTTTCTTCAAGTCTTCTTAATGTAATCTGTATATTCAGCATAATTGTTTGTGTGTGCGTGTGTGTGTGTGCGTGTGTGTGTGTGTGTGTGTGTGCGTGTGTGTGTGTGTGTGCGTTTGCGTGCGTGTTTGTGTGTGTTTGTGTGTGTTTGTGTGTGTGTCTGTGTGTGTTTGTGTGTGTTTGTGTGTGTGTCTGTGTGTGTCTGCGTGGGTCTGTGTGTGTCTGCGTGGGTCTGCGTGGGTCTGCGTGGGTCTGTGTGTGTCTGTGTGTGTCTGTGTGTGTCTGTGTGTGTGTGTTAGTGTGTGTTAGTGTGTGTGAGTGTGTGT
>JBBIGC010000033.1:10639423-10670816 GCA_037576955.1 Lepidarchus adonis
GTCTGCGTGGGTCTGTGTGTGTCTGTGTGTGTCTGTGTGTGTCTGTGTGTGTGTGTTTGTGTGTGTGTCTGTGTGTGTCTGTGTGTGTCTGTGTGTGTCTGTGTTTGTGTGTGTTTGTGTGTGTGTGTGTCTGTGTGTGTCTGTGTATCTGTGTGTGTCTGTGTGTGTCTGTGTGTGTCTGTGTGTCTGTGTGTGTGTCTGTGTGTGTGTCTGTGTGTGTGTCTGTGTGTGTCTGTGTGTGTCTGTGTGTCTGTGTGTCTGTGTGTGTCTGTGTGTCTGTGTGTATGTGTGTGTCTGTGTGTGTCTGTGTGTGTCTGTGTGTGTCTTTGTGTGTCTGTGTGTCTGTGTGTGTCTGTGTGTGTCTGTGTGTGTCTGTGTCTGTGTGTGTCTGTGTGTGTCTGTGTGTCTGTGTGTGTCTGTGTGTCTGTGTGTGTCTGTGTGTGTCTGTGTGTCTGTGTGTGTCTGTGTGTGTGCACAGATCGTGTTATCAGGAAAAGATGCAGAAATCATGGAGTACCAGCAGATGATTCGAGACCTCAGAGAGAAGCTAAGAGCTGCGCACATGGATTCAGACAAAAGCAACATCATTGCACTACAGCAGGTCCATTCAAATTTCCAAGCTTCCCTCTTCTCTATAACAATATGATTGTGCTGCTCTTTTAGCAAAATGACATCCCTTTGTGGTTTCAGTTGCAATTCCTATATCACTTTCTCTCATATACTTCTCATTTTTTACATACATTCAGCAATCTATAAATTCTAAATGTCCTGCTTATGAAAGTCTTCATTTCTCATACTGTGCTTGTGAAGTTTAAAGTTTTTTCCTTTTAACTCATCTTCTGTTTCTTTCACCTTTCACCATGATTTCAAATTTCCCTCCTTGTTCTTTTTCTTTGTGGTTCATTACTTACACGGTGCAGGTCATTTATGAGCTGTGTGGTGTAAGTACTTTTGTATAATTAGATTTAGTACACTTTTAAATGTATTTTGTTTTACCTGTCTCAACAATGTTTGGTGTTTTTTAATACAAATATGTTTCTGACATAATATTTAGCCTTGTGCTCTGTGGAATAGTGCAGAAGATAAATATGTGTGATCTCCCATTCAAAGGCTGTGCAAGAGAGAGACCATCAGATCAAGCTGCTATCAGAACAAGTGGAGCAGTACACTGGTGAGATGGAGAAGAATGCATTGCTTATAGAGGAGCTCAAAAAACCACAGAAAAAAGAAAAAGGTAACTAATTTTTCCTGCCATTAGTGAAGGGAACATTAATTAGATAATGAATTTTAAAATGCATGAACATCTCTATGCTAAAAACAGTGTAATCTATGAATATGCCGATTTACTTGATTATATCAGTTATGCTGATGACTTAAGTGGCAGGCTCCATGTGAAAGAAGTTTAATCCAACTGTGCAATAAAAGAACATCACTAAAATGTCACTATGTGGATGGGTCTTTGCAGGGCTGGGCTCTTCTGTGCAGCAGAGGAAACTAGAGGAGCTGAACAGTAGGTTGCAGGCAGCAGAGCACCGGGCACAGCAAGCCGAACGCACTGCCCACCTTGCTGAGGCAGATGCCCGTGACAAAGATAAGGAGTTAAGTGAGACCCTCGGCCGCATCCGCCTCTATGAGTCTGTGAGTAAACCCAATGTACCACACACAGACTGACGCTCTCTTCTAAAGAATCTGAAGCTAGAAAACTCTGATCACTTTTAAACTTCATGATACAATTTACTTGTCAATTAGATGGTCAGTTCTCAATTCTTTTTTTTTGGCCTAATTTTATGTTAACACCACAAACAAAAGTGAAGTAAATTTATAAGGCATTCACCTTAGTTTTCACTACTATCCTTTTGCTATGGAGAACGTTATTACACTTAATTTGAATACTTAACAAGCTTACTGTATCATTTAATAATTTTCAAAATAATAAAATCTCAAACTGACATTATATTTAAGAACTTTGGCTAAAGTGTAGGTTAAAAATAATGGTAAATAAGGTTACATTAATAATATTAATAATATTTAATATATGTCGGAGTCTGAAGCTCTTCTGCACTTCTCAGCTTGCTCTAAATGTAATACTTGATATACACTTAAATGTTTTCTTTAAAGTATGTTTCACCCTCTGCATGTTTCTTGAAGAAAAGTATAGATTGGGTTCTGTTTCAGGGCACGAATGGATTGGAGGTTGCCATTGCTGAGATCAAAGAGCACAAAAACCAGATTAGAATCCGGGACCGGGAGACAGAATCCATGACCAAAGAGATAAACCAACTGGAACTTAAAATCAATGACCTTCTGGATGAGAATGACGAGTTAAGAGAGCGTCTGGGTGAGTCACATGCAATAAGAGTACTGTATATTTGTCTTTTTTACAGAAAGTGTTTTACATGGACCTTTTCTACTCTCATTGTTTCTAGATATTTCAATGTCTGTGAGTGAAATAATCACTTTTTATTTTGGCTGTTTTTTGGTCTGTTTTAGGACTAAATCCAAAAGAAGAAGTGGATTTGACGGAGTTCCGGAGAACAAAGGCATTGAAACAGAGACAGTACAAAGCAGAAAACCAAGTTCTGCTGAAGGAGGTACTGATGCTTAAACTTTAAAGCTTTTAAAAGTATTTTTATGGTGCAGTATACTTTTTCTCTGAGGACAGGTCTAGTATACCATGGATAACAGCTCAGTTTCCATTATAAACACCCCAATTAGGACTTGAACATGTGTCTATTAATTTACTGAGTCTTTCTGTCTGCTTTTAAAGCTCCCATTACATAGAGGAAGATGGGCTTTGATCTACTTCAGTGGTCCAAAAGACCTAGAAGCAAAATCCAGAATGTTGTGTGTACTGTATATGGATGAAAATCAGCTTCTATGATTGTCCCTTAGATTGAACGTCTTGAAGAAGAAAGACTGGAGCTGAAACAACATGTCCGTGCACTAGTGAAAGACAAAGGTAAAGTAATATGTTTGATTATGTATTATTGGCACAAAAGATTAAAAGACTGTGACACTAGGGGTCTCAGTTGGACTACTGTAGCTGAGATTTCAGTGTGATAAATTAAACTAGTAATATGAGCTACTAATGATTATACCAAGGATTAAATGGATAGATTTAAATATCTTTGTCATGTAATGTACAGCTATTTTCTGTTCCAGGAATCACTGTGGTTAGTGGTTCACTGCTTGACGACGATGCTGAAGAGGGGCTTAACAGATCCACCAGGGAAAGGCCAGGCCTCAGGTCTACAGATGAGGAGGTCAAAAAGAAAGTAAGTCTCAAGGTGATGTAAAGGAGCACTGTTTTGTCATTTGGAACTTCTTTGTTTGTAGGTAATCAGTAAATCATAGTCAGTTATAAATAGAAATGACAACCATTTTTATTTTATATTTATATTTTTATAAACTGTTTGCATCATTTCATGTTGAGTTCAAACTTGATTTTACTTTCCCTGCTCACACTTCAGAATGAGTCCCTGCTGAAAGAACTAAACAAGAGAGAGAAAGAGCTAGAGCTGAAGAGAACAGAATCCTCACAGTTTAAAGCCAAATGTGAGTCCCAGCTCATGTTGCCTCTTCCTGAGATTAAGCTTGACACATGGTTTTTAACTTTTGCTGGTCTTCCCCTGCACAGTGAATGAGATGTTGAAGGAAAATAAACAGTTGGAGCAGAGCATGAAGGAGATCCTGCAAACCATCCAGGAGACGCAGAGCAAAGCTCCTGTTCAGACTGGTGTCAGAATCCCCAACCTAGAGAGACTCATCAGTGTAACTTCCTCTATACCTTGTCTACTTTGCCCTATGCTATTCCTATAATCTTGGAAACTTGTACCAGTACTATAGTGTACAACACTTATAATAATTAGTGGCCATATAATTGACAAAATAGAACAGGAGATACAAAAAGTAAAAAGTAATTATGTGTTTAGTGTTCATATATAATATAAAATCAAATCTTTATTTTCTCTGGCATTATATAACATTATATAACCAAAGTAAAAAAAACAAAACAATTAATAATAATGATGCATGTTAGTTATCAAGAAAGTGTTTTTGTCAAAAAGTATGGCATATTCCCCATACCTGCCTAAGCTTTTGTTTAAATTGGTTAGAGGTGTACTACAGTTCCTATGTCTTATTATGTCCAGGCTCTGGAGATTAAATACTCAGAAGGAAAGGTGGAAGTAAATGCGCATCTGAGGGCACAGGTAGATCAGTTGACCGGTAGGAATGAAGAACTGAGACAGGAAATGAAGGCAGCTAGAGAGGAAGGAGCCAACACACTCACTCAACTGATGAAAGCCAATGACAAGGTTAGTCTAATTTTTGACTCTATTTTCTTGAGAATTTAAGTTAATAATATAGTTTTTAAATATTTTTTGCAATGAAAGTTACTTGTTCAGAAAATGTTGTATATGTATAAAGGCATAACAATGAAAATGGTTGTTTATTTATTCTGGTCAGATTGCACGTTTGGAGAAGGAGCTTGAGGCTGTAATGCTTTCATCTGGCACAGTTTTGCCTCATAAGACATTTCCTTTACCTGAAGAAATGGCAACAACGAGTATGCAGACCATTAACTCCCTTAATGAATACGTGATCCAGCTGTTACAGGTTCGTACCAGACCACCTACATCATTCAGCATGTGACCACACTGAAATAACTATAGGTTGACAGATTATCAGGGCTGATATTAGGCATTTTGCAGAGAAGAAAGTTTCAGCTGAGTGTGGACTGGAGTCCATGTGAGCTCTTTCCTTAATTAAAAGCCTGGCCGATTTCCCAGTTACACCTCTGAAAATGTCCAAGTAATTATAAATATATTGCAGTGATAATGTGAGCCTATGGAAGCATAATGCATTCAGTAAAAAAAAAATCCCAGAAATCCTCCTAAATTTTAATGAAAAGTGACGATTGATTTATTTAGTGAATGCAATGTTTTGTATTAGCCAGCAGTGTTACCTGTAATGACAAAGTGGAACGGCCACAACTAATGTTACAACAATAACTTTAGTTAGTTAAGTTTCAGTTTTATAATGTTACTCAAATGTTTATTTTATATTATTTAAATTAATAATTAATAATTACTTTTATAAACAATAAAGTTATTATTATTATTTAAATTCAAAATTAGATTTCCGTCAGTTCCGTATATCGGTTATCAACCCTGTTAACAAGCAATAATCAGTAACTCTACCAATGTCGGTCAACCTCTAGAAATCTCTAGCATCTTGGGTTTTTTTTTTTTCATTTTTGAAAGCCAATTAATATTTTAAAGTAACAAACAATTTTAGGAGATTAAAAACAAAGAAGACTCCAGCAAACAGCTCGGTCTTGCCTTGGAAGAGTACAAGAGGAAATTTGCTGTGCTACGCCACCAACAGGGGTTACTGTACAAAGAATACCAAAGGTATGCACATGCTGAAAGGCTAAATTAGTCAATGTTCTGAAGATCACAATGTTGTGTACCAATGTGTGCACTGTCCACTCTTCCTTTAGTGAGAAGGAGTCTTGGCAGAAAGAGAGAAACTCTTTTACTGAGTTAAAAGTTAAAATGGAAGAACAGAAGGAGTTGGATTCAGTGAAGATTAAAGAATATAATGTAAGTTGTGATCAGTAATTTCATGGACAAAGCACAAGGTTTATCTTTTTTTTTATTGAGTTTAAGATTCAATCTATTTAAAAATTATATCTAAATATTTCAATTCCCTTTCTGTTCACTCTTGCTGGCTTGTGTGTTGATTCTTAGATCTGGTTGGAGGCTTTAGAGAAGGACCCAGCTGGGATCAGGCAGCAGGTGTCTGAAGCTGCACGTAAGCTAACAATGCTCAGAGTGAACGAGAAGACCCTGACCCGACGTTACACCACTCTTTTGGAGCAAGAACAGCACCTACGAAAAGAGAATAACAAACTGAAGGATGACTTTGTCCAAATGGAGGTTGCAGTCACAGAAAGGATCGGTTATCTTCAGAGGTTCAAGGTGCTCTCTTTTTCTTGGACTTTTTTCATATTTTAGAGAAAACATAGAAATTACTAATTCTAAGGCCATGGAAATATATTTTTAAAACCAATTTACATTTGACTGCAGGAAATGGCTGTGTTCAAAATGGCTGTTCTCCAGAAAGCTCTTGATGACAGTGTTCCATCCTCTGAGTTGGAAAGGGCAAACAAGCAATATAATGACCTTACAATCAAATACAGAGATCTTCTTCAGAAAGACAATCGTCTTGTTCAGAGGACCAACAGCCTAGAACATTTAGAGGTTTGGGTTCTATGTCTAATAAATTTCTTTGTTTTGAACTGTGGCTTCAGTAAAGTGAAGACCGTGTCTTATGTGGTTTCAGAATGAAAATGTCTCCCTTCGTGAGCACATAAGTTCCATCAACAAAGAGCTTGAGATTACAAAAGAGAAACTGCACACTTTAGAGCAAGCTTGGGAACACATCAGCATAACAGGTAAGGTGAACTTACTGATGAACTTTTCTAATAAAAGTGTAATTATCAAGCTTTTCTAGAATCAGTCTAGAATGTGTTGGTACTTGAACTGGTAATTTAGCTCTACAGCTACATGTAAAGTGAGAAACTACTCCTAAATAAGTATAATTTTTCTTAATCTTGCTTAAAGATGCTGCCAAAATATGATTGATGCCCTTCAAAAGCCATTTAGCTGATGGTTCAGCTGTCTGTGCCTATAGGTGGAGAGAGCAATATGGATAAAGCATCTAAGGCTCTAGCCAACAGTGAGATTGTGTCCATATCCAAACGCATTACCACTCTGGAGATGAAAGAGCTGAATGAGAGACAGAGAGCTGAGCATGCTCAGAAGATGTATGAGCACCTGAGGAGCTCCCTCAAACAGGTGGAGGAGCGCAACTTTGAGCTGGAGGCCAAGTTTGCTGAGGTGGGTTATTAGCCTGAGACTTATAAAACCTTGAAACATTAAAATGCACCAAAAAGTATATGTCATCTGTAAAATTTCCAGATGTCGAAGCAGAATCTTGAAGCTCAACGGATCGAGCGTGAGCTACGAGATGAGCTCGCTGAGAGTGTTAGTAAAGAAGTGAGTGACGCACACCGGCAACGCATAGCAGAGCTGGAGAAAAGTGACGCTAAGCTCAGGATCGAAGTGTCTAAGTAAGATTAAGGACATGTAGTATTTGTAATTTCCAAACAGCTTTTCATTTTATTTTCCTATTACAGGTTCACAATGTACAATGTTTTTCTTATCTTATTAACAATGGCTACAGTAATCATACTTATGACAACAACAGGTGCTAGTTGAATGTGATGTGTTTAGGTTACGCGAGGTTTCGGATGTGGCCAAAATGCAAGTTTCTGCATTTGAAGCCAGGCAGCATTCCCGAGAAAAGGAGGTGGAGAGTCTCAGAAGACAAGTGCTTGACTACCAGGTAATACATTAGTTCCTATGACATCAGTCCTATCCAGTATATGATTAGAATATCAGAATATTAGTCCATTAGGTTTACTTATGTCTCTGATGTTCATGTTTGTCTCCTACAAGGTTTTTAGAAAAATAGATGTCCAAACTTCATTTACTTAAGCAGATACTCTTGCGTAATTGAGTAATTGCGTAATTTACAGACAACAATGAATTATAGTAACAAACTGTAAAAAATTCTTTCACCACATCATACTGTATGTATAATGTTGCATGGCCAGGCGCAGTCTGACGAGAAGGCCCTAGTTGCTAAACTCCACCAGCACATAGTGGCCCTTCAACTGAGTGAGACGGCAGCCATCAGCAGACTGGAGGCCTCCAGTACTCGCCTGCAGAAGCTGGAGGCCCAAAAGCTCCGGACAGAGCAGCAATTGGATGCTCAGCAGCAGGCGCTATGGCATGCGAAGCAGGAAGGGCGTCAGCGGGCTCGTCACCTCCGCCATGCTTTGCAAGCATTACGCACACAGTTCTCTGGAGCCCTACCACTTGTCCAACAGGAGAAGTTCTCCAGCACCATGCTTCAGCTGCAGGAGGATAGACTGAAGGCCAGAACGGAGGTGCTCAAGGCACAGGAGGAGCGCAGAATAGCAGAGGGAAGGGCACAGGAGCTAGAACTCCAGCTGAAAGGTCTGGAAGAGCTCATGGCGACACTGAAGGATACTAAAGGAGCACAGAAGGTACTGCTGCAGCTTCAAGAATAGGCTGAAAAATAAAAGTATTTTATTTATTAATGAATAAAGAAATAATTAAAAAGAGAAAAAAATACATCTTGTTTAGCATTATGAGAGTGTTCTGTTTAGCCTGAGTGTTGATCTTTCTGCCCCACACAGGTGAGCGAATGGCATAAGAAGTTGGAAGAAGCTCGTTTGCAGGAGCTGAGGAAGAACAGGGAGCTGGGAGCACAGAGAGAGGAAATCAGATACTTGAAGAACATGGTGGCTGAGCAAGAAAACATAATCAAGAGCCTTGAGGAAGAACTGGTGCAACAAAACAACGTAAGGATGCCATTTGCTATTTGTAAAGTGTATATAAATGGAGAAACTCATTTAATACTTACATTTAATAATGTCAGTTACATAGATTAAATACCTTAATATTAAGTTTAGTCAAAATATTTATATTCAGGTTATAGTACAGGTCTCAAGTTTAGGCCTTTAAAATGTGCATGTTTTGACTTGGTTTTAGTTTACAGTGTTTGATTCCTTTTCCTAGCTGCTGGAAGAGCGGCAGCTATCCTGGGATCAAAGAGAGGTAGAGCTGGAGCGGCATCTGGACGCCTATGAGAAACAACAGAGGCAAATTATTGGTTCTGCACAGAAGGTACTGTCTGCAATTCACACACCGTGTAGCCAGCAATTTCACATCAGAAGCATATTAAATACAGCCTGTTTTATTTTATGGACTCTCTTGTATTTTTTAAATGTCTCACCTTAGTTCTGGTTGTTCCTGACAATGTTGAGCTCTCTTTCCATTACATCAGCTGGCTGAAACAGTTCCTGGTAACCTAAAATGCATGTGTGTTTCTGTGCTTGGTTGGCTTTAGTTTGAAGAAGCAACAGGTTCTCTGCCAGATCCAAGCCAGCCCTTGGCCCACCAACTGGACCATGCTCTGAGTAAAATAAAGGAACATGTTCGCACCATTCTGGAGACACAAGCCACTTGCAAAACTCAGGAGGAGGTCAGTAGTATAATAAATGCACTTGAACAATATAGTTTAATTAGAATCAACAAGCTGACTGAACTCTCAACAAGCTTCTCATCAGAACTAATTCCAGTACAACATCATAATACTGTGACTTTAATTTGAACATTTTAACATTAAAACTTCATCACCCTCAGCAGTAAAGGCTTATATATCATTACATGAACTTCAGTATGACTGCATTTATTTAAAAAAATAATAAAGTTTTTCCTGTATGGGAGTTGCAAATATACTGTGTTGTTAGAAATGTGCTTAACTGCATGTATAAGTCTATTGAGACTAGGGCTGCAACATTAACTGCATCACTGCCAAACTCCTCCATTAGGAGACCTTGCAGTGTTGATCCCATCACTGCACTCCCTCTCATAACAGCTGGTGCCCCCCACAGCCCTTGACACCAGGTTGCTTCTCTTCACGACCATTAACACACACACACACCATTCTCAGATCCAAGTGTTGCCTTTAGACATGGTATTGTAGGAGAAGCAAAGTGTTTAATTACACTACATTAAACAGTACCAACTAGTCACCAGACAACAGACATCCTTCTCTAAATATTTTAGGGGACATGTCACTTCCACCCCTGCCAAAGCAGAACCTATGGTATAATATTTAGTAATGAGCACTGGGGGATTAAATCAATAAACCTATACATCACTTTCCTCAGCAAGTATGAGTATCAGTGAACTAAGTGGACCCATGCTCCATCTATCTGCTTTCAGAAGGATTTACAACAATGTAGCACAAAACTTTCAGTTTCAAAATGTTGGTCACTGTACTTTGTTTGTGTGCAGAAACTCAAAGAAAAGGAGGCAGCACTCTGGCAGGCAGAACAGAACGTGCTGGCAAGAGACCGGGTCATCAATGAGCTGCGGCTACGCCTCCCAGCTGCTGCTGAGAGGGAGAGGCTCCTTGCTGACCTGAACAAGCAGGAAGATTCAGATAGCCAGCCAGCCCTAAAGATAGCCCATCAGACCATCAGCAACCTGCAGGACCGGCTGGACCAAAAAGAGGAGGTTCTTAAGAAGTACCAGAATCTTCTTGCCAAATCTCGACAGGTACTTGTAGAAAAAACATACAAATATAGCTAAAGATGAATGAAATCTACTAGATTTTATTTTAAAAATAGGCTTTTCCGAGTTCTCTTGAAGTTATGATGGTGACATAGATATATTTAAACAACAGAAATTAAGCACTCATAATAATCAGTCAATAAAATCAGTCATTAGTGGGGTCCCACAAAGCCTGTGGTATTAATTTTTACTTTATCAAATTGTGCATAGGACCACCTCTTAATTAATTGCTTGGAAAAAGCATAATTTTAACAGACGCAGTGAAAACATAACAAACCTTCAATGAGTGATATTTTGTAATTGATAAATGAAGTTCTTTCCCAACAATGTGTTCTACAGAGGTGTAATTATTAATGATTATATTCATAATTATAGTTATTTCAGCTAAAAAGGGAATTTAGGAAACAATAACACTGATTTGTGCTGTCATTGTTATATGAGTAATTCAGTTAATAATGCTAATGCTTAGCAAAGCAGATAAAAGTGAAGAGTGACTGATTATTATTGTACAAATGACTGCTGAATGGTTGCTACTGGCTTCCATTCACTGTTAGCAACTATGGCTGAAATATTCATTTGAATGGAGTATCCCAAAATCATACGTTCACAGATTTTTTCCTGGGTTTTCCAGAGTCTCAATTAGAATGTGTGTTAATTGTGCAAGAAACTTACACAAGAAGCTCAGCAAGTATGTGATGGGTTTGTTTATTTTTTTTATTTAAAAATTAAAAATGTTTAAACCATCAATAGAGTTCCCAAATCAAGCCCAAAAAATAACTTATACGAAATATATGCAATATTTTTTGTTGTTTTGAGCACTGGACCTTGTCTGCAATCTTTAAGAGCAATATTGGTATGAATTAAATGTGGTAATAGATGATTTAAAGTCTCAGGCCATGTGTTACACTAAATAACCTTTCAAAACTGAAAGATAACCATAATCAATAAAGCCATGCTTTTCTAACAGGAACAGGAGGAAACAACAAAAAGGCATGAGAAGGAAGTGAGAAGCCTACACCAGAAGTTGGACCTGCACACAGACACTTCTCTGGACCGCTTCAAACAGACTGCTCTGGTGTGATTCTGCTCTCAGTAAACACAGCTACATAATGTAGATTCTGAGCCATATACAGTCATTAGCATAACATGGCATGTGGTACTTCTTAGTCATTTCTAACTCAAAACATATTTTCCCATGTTAAAGCCTATAGAAGGAATGTTTTTTTATAAAATAAAAATGAAGTGCTATGTAAGTAATAATGTTTTAAAATGTCAGTCACTAGTGAGTTAAAAATAATAATTGAATAGTGTTTCATGTAAATTGCCAGGTGTTATTTATGGAACATATCTGTATGATACCGACCGTTAGATTGACTATTCATATGGCTTGGCTTTCTAGGAATTAATGAAAAAACCAACCATAAATGTGCCAACCACAAAGCAGCTGGCACGCCTGGCAGAAATGGAGCAGACCGTGGCGGAGCAAGACACATCTCTCTCATCCCTGACACACAAGCTGAAGGTGCTGACTGCTGAACTGGAGAAACAGAGAGAGGCCTTAGCTTCTCAGGCTAAAGAGCACACAGACCAAACTGCCAAGTGAGTCGAACTGTTGTATCAGACCGTATGCTTAACCAAAATTGAGGCTGAATGAAATTAAAAGTATTTTATATTTATTTATTTATTGAAAAGAATTACAAATTGCTGGCAAGCATACGTATATCAACTAACAATATTAAATAGACAAATTATTCATTTAAAATACACCGTCAACATTGAGAAACTTTTTCTCTCCTTTTGATTAAAACATTAAAAAAAATCTCATTTTAAAATATAGATTTAATGCAGTTCCAAAACATTTAATCCTTTCTAGTGTAGAATGAATAATAAAGGCAGTATTTAAATATATTTCTTATGTGTATCCACCAGACTACAGTAGGTTAATCTACATTTAAGTTCAACTCAGGCTGCTTTTTAATGCAGCACATTACAGTGCAGCCAGTTAGAACATATATTTATACATAATATACTTATGTTAGCAAATACTATTCTAAGGGGTAAAGAGAGGTTTGATATGTCCATGTAAAAATAATTGTGACAATTTTTTGGTATATAAAACTCCAAATACCAGTTTTATGTTGTGTCCCCCTCTACTGAGTAGTATGAAAATGTACTAAATTCTGTGTGTGTAACTGTAATTCTAGTGGTTTTGAGCTTGTTGTGTTTTTCAGGCTGGAGGAGAGGCATTCATCCCAGATGAAGGCTGTATCTCAAGAGGCAGAAGAGCTGAGGTCCCAGCTGTCCCACATGGAGAAAGAGCTGCAGTACCTACGTACTGAGCTGGAGGTTCAGAAAGAGGCTAATGTACGTTCACCAAGCAACACCATGAAAAACCTGGTTGAGCGTCTGAAGGCCCAACTTGCCCTCAAAGAGAAGCAACAGAGGGTACATTTCACACTTGTTTTCCAGAAAGCACGTATGAAAGCTTATAATAATATCACTTGTATAAAGTTTATGTAGAATTGTGTAAGAAATTGTATTTAGCAGTGTTTTGCTTTAGTTACATTTGTCTATGAATGGACTGGGCTGTTGCGGTAATATACATAGTGTTTTTCTTTGTGCGCAGGCTCTAAGTAAGGCTTTGCTGGAGCTTCGGGCAGAGATGACATCCCATGCTGAGCAGCAGATCATTGCAAATGCAGCCCAAAAAGAGGAGTCCCTCAACATTCAGCAGATTGTGGACAAACAAACCAAAGATCTCAAGGTTAGCACACTGGAAACAGATGGTGAATGTGTATATAGAATGTTAAGGCTTTATGTGGATTTGCATTCATTAGTGGAATATTCTAGCTTGGGGTGAACATTTATGCATACATCCAACTTCAAAGCCATTCTGTCACAGAAGGGGCTCAACCACCCAACCTCTTCCCCCTTTTTGGATTAGCATATTTAGTTTCTGTTTAAACATATTACTTTGATTATTATTTTTACATTTGGTTTACGTGTGCCTTCACTGTCAGACCCGTGTAAAGGAGCTGAGTGAGGAGTTACAGATCTGGAAAGAGAATGTGAGAACTGCGAAAACTCGAGAGAGCTCTCTGAAAGAAGAGCTGGAGAGCATCAGCAAGGAGCTGCAAAGGACTCAGAAGAGCCAGAACAGACTCCAGAGTGAGAAAGAAACTCTGGAAGAGCACCTGGAAGAACTCAAGCAAAAAATCAAGCGGCTCCGTGGTGGACTGCAGGTCAGACAAAATGGTGTCACCCAGAGTATGAGCCCCTATGAGCCCTATTTAATCCAGTGTAGTGTCCTATATGCAATATGCTATTTTGTGTCATAGGTTGTATGTATGTATATATAGAGCTTTATATGTGGATGAAATACATATGTTTTGTATTTCTTAAAAAAAACTGAATGTATGTTATAGGGTCAAATGGAATTAGAAGTTAAGGGCCCTTCTGTTGAGGCTCTACAGAAAAAGATTCACAGACTGGAGTCGGAGTTGGACAGGAAGAGCTTGCCAGAGCCTGCAGAAAGAAAGACTATAGTGAAGGATGACAAAGTAAGCAGATGAAGTAACTGAGCTACGATGGTCTCATTGTCTAACTTGATTTGAAAGGACAAAATATAGTCTCAACATACGTAAATAAGCTTTTGGTAACTTAATTTTTTCTTTTAACTGGGGGATGGTTGTTAAAGTTTTGAAAAAAAAAGAAATTGTGTGGGGGGACCTAGAATGAATGCAGATGGTTGCCCCTGACCCCTCATATTGCCAACTGATTTTTATGAAAAATAATAATTTCTGATTATTGCCTGTTTATCGCACAATAGTAATTTTTTAATTGCTTCTGCTGTACCAAATAATGTTTTCTGAATTCTTAAGACAAACATAACTGAATCTTCTGTTATTGCAGACCTCTAAAGAAGAACTGGTGAGATGGGAGGAGGGTAAGAAGTGGCAGGCCAGAATAGAGAAAGTCCGGAATATTTTGAAGGAGAAGGAGAAAGAGACAGATTCCCTCTCCAAGCAGCTAGCTACGCTGAAAGATCTCTATGCAAGGTCGCAAACAAAATATTATATCCTCCTTAAATTTTACTTGCAACATACTAATATTTTATGATGCAAACAAGACTAGATCTGTCTTTAATTATCCTTTGCCTCATGCTGTGCAGGCTAGAGCAAGAGAAAATCGGCCTGCAGAAGAAGCTAAAAAGTCGTGGTGTGACAGCAGATCAGGTGGTAGGTGCACGGACCCTTGAGACTGACAAAGAGATTGAGGTGCTGAAGAAAAGGAACTGTGAGTTGGAACAGCAGATTGATATAATGAGGTAGGTTTTTTTTTGTTTTTATACTTATACTTTTTTATACCACATATACTGGACATCCATCCATCCATTCCATTCTATTACCTTCCATTCCTTCCATTATCTCAATGATTGCATTGTAATCTGTTGTTATGGCAGTGGCACAGGTTTTAGTATAGATTTCTTGTTTACTCTTCAGACAGCAACAGGCTTTACCTCGGGATGCTGCAATGGAGGACATGAACATTAGGAACCGCTATCTGGAGGAAAGACTTCATTCCCTAGAGTCTCACCTGGCAAAAGAACCGCCATCCAGGCCATCTGTAAGTACTTCTTTCTTGATTTGTTACTTACTTTCTAGGGGTTGGAATTACCTCAGATTTGTAGCAATACATTAAATCAAAATATTTGGGCAATGATACAGTGTAATTGCAATTATTTGACTTGAAAACAGATACTGCATTATGTCTTTGGAAGTCTCTGCAGTCTCTTTTAAGGACTCTGGCTACATTTCCAGTTTGGGCTGTTAAGCAATAGAAGAACTTCTTGCAGAAATGTTATCTGAGTATATTAAATAAATGTAGTTTATTCATAAAAGGTTTTGCAATGCTACATTATATGCTAGACTTTTTTCTTTCTTCACAATTTAAAGGAAATGGAATCTGAAATGGAAAGATCAGGCAAAATTGTCACCACTACCATTCATTACTTGTTTTCTGTTTAACCATCACTCACTGAAGTTTCCTTTAACTCTTTTTACTCATCTTCATTATACTTTTCTTTCTTATTTTTTTCCAACATTACAAAGGAAAAAAGTGGGGTTTCATCTTCCCAGTTCAGCTTATCTACTTTTGAAGTGACACATAACAGACAAGAGGAAAATATCCAGGATTTTGCATTAAGCAAAGGCGATTTACCTTATCCAGAAGAAGATTATGAGGAGATAACTGATTCTAGCACAATGCTAAAAGTACAAACGGTCATGATTGACAAGGAAAATCAAACAGAAATACATTCAGTACATCAAGAAGCAGCAGAAGCGAGTGGAGATGAAGAAAAGGAAGATGGCACACTAGACCAATGCAACATAGCAGAGACTGACGAGTATGATGGAGATGAACATGATGAGAAAGAGGGACATGTAGGAGGCAGTGATGACAAAACTATAGGTGAGTCCAGGGCAGAGCAAGAAGATCAAGTGGATATTAAAAATGACCAAGAAAAGCAGCCTGCAAAGGAGATTGAAATGATGGATAATAAAACAGAGGAGACCATTCTCACGGGTCAAGACTTAACAGAACCAGAGAAGCCAGAAGAGAAACCAGAAGGCAATGAAGAACAGTACGAAACTGACCAACTTGAAAAGGATAGTAAAATGTCTGATAGAGAATCAGCAGTGGAAGATCTAAACCAGGACTTGCAGGGATCAGCTGAGATTCATAGTGGTAAGGTGAAAGAACTTAATCCAGAGAGTCTCTCCACTCAACAGCAAGGACTCTGTGCTTTGGAGGATGGATTTACATGTGAAGACCTGACCACAGAGAAAACTGAAGAGATTAATGGTGACCCATGCGCTATTGTTACCAAAGATGTCCTACACCTTTCTGAAGAGTCACAAAGTGTTGTTTTAATTCAAGACAGAGGCCTTGAACAAGTGACATCAAGGGCTGGCACTGTTGATGGAAGTAATCAGGGAAGGCTTAGCAAAATGAAACCACCAAAGTCTGGCAAGGTACTTGAACTTAGGGTGCTCTGTTTTGAGACAAAAAGCTCCTGAAAGTCTGCCTCATAGTTCTGTAGGCTTCCTGCTTGTGTTCTTTTCAGTTTCCCAGAGATTTATGCTTTGCTGAACTGTAGCACCCATGTTATTTTGTGAAACCCTGTTTCTGAACTGTTACTTTTTACCTTTTCCATTTTTTATGTTAAACATGTCGTCATTTTCTGCACAGACATCTGGCCGGGGCTCTGGTACACCATCACAGAGGGAGCATGAGCTACAGAAAGAAAACCTTAAATTATCCACTGAGAACCTGGAACTTCGTTTCCAGCTAGAGCAGGCCAATAAAGATTTGCCGCGTTTAAAGGTACATGTGATTCACTGTATTTGAACAGTGCTAACTGACCTTTGCTAGTTTTGAGTCATAAATAACATCAGCCCATTTGTTAACGGCCAACACAGCTTGCTTTGACTGTAGCACAATGTGGCACATGTTGTTTTTCATCAACAGGATCAGGTATCTGACCTTAAAGAGATGTGTGACGTACTGAAAAAGGAAAAAGCAGAAGCGGAAAAGAAAATGGGGCATGTCCGTGGGGTAGTATCTATCATTCTATTCTGAAAAGATAGTCTGTACTAATTTTAAAAAGTAAAAAAAATAATTAATTAATTCGTTAAAAGTAGTAATGAGCTGTCTTTGTGGTGTTCCATCAATTTATTTATAAAAAAAGAAAAGAGATTTAGATATTGAAATACTTTCTCATAATGCGGTTTGTTGGCTGTTTTCTGTGCAGTCAGGGCGAAGTGGAAAGACAGTCCCTGAGCTGGAGAAGACAATTGCACTAATGAAGAAGGTGGTGGAGAAAGTGCAAAGAGAAAATGACAGTCTTAAAAAGAGCTCTGCCACTGTGACACAACATCAGCTGACCACTCTGGAGCAGGAACACGAGAAACTGAAGGTTAAGGAGATCATTTTGGGGGGATAAATTAATTTAATATATATTTTTTCAATAAATATTTACACTACTGGTCAAAGTTCTAGAACCAAATTTTTCATTTTTATTGGTAACTTAATCAGTTTGGTTAAGGTGTTAAAAAAAATAAAAAATTACAAAAATTAAAGCTTTTTTGAAGCAGAGGAAATAAAAGAAGCCTTATAAGTTAATGCAACAATTTTTTTGACTCCACATTTAGGTGTTGGTGTTTAAATCTAGTGTGCTGTTCTTTCATTAATTGATTCTACTGTCCAGGGCTTTTAAAAATGTTTTAGCTTATTATCTTACTGTTTGTCTTTGTTTAGGGCCTTTTCCTTACCATTTTAATAGTGAAATACGGTACTACTTCCTGAACTACAGTATATTCCTGCAAATACATCAGAGGGTGTAGGAACAATGTGTTACAAACCCCAGACAGAGAGGTTTGTAAGTCATCACCAGATGACACCAATGGCAATTTGTTTGCATTAACCTTCGAGTCTTAATTTTCTTTAATTGTTGCAGGAACGCTGAGCATAGCTTAATGCTTGGGGAAAAGCCTGTTTTTCAGTGTCTAAACCTTTTATTTATGATGTATTCATTAATATAACCACCTCTTCACTTAAGTTTATTCATTGCAAAAACATGAAAAATTTTGATGTTCTGAAACTTTTGACCAGTAGTGGCTTTAGTTCTGCACTGCAGTTATGAGGCTAATCAGCATCTTCCAAACTGCAAGCCCAGGCAACACAAACTTGCCTCAAATTATGTTAAATTTAAGCAATCTGAAACAGCCCGGCATATTTTCAACCAAAATATGACTTTATTTATCTGGTGCTGTTTTTGACTGCAGTGTTCTCTTTTTGGTTTAGGCTGAAAATGACAATCTCAAAGGGAAAATGGAAGTTCAGCTTACATCAAGACTCGAATCAAAAACTAAAGGAATGGAGAAAATTGTGTTGGAAAATGATCGATTACGCAGAGATGTCAAAAAGGTTTCTTTCACATTTTAATCATTCAAATTCTATTCAATTCATATTAAATTTGTATGTAAAATGTCAAAAGAACATAATGCGTTAATTTGCTAATCTCATAAACTAATATTTTAATATATATTATATACATATGTTGCTCTGAAACCTTTTGGTTCCTTTCTAAATGTGCAAGCTACCAGAGGCACTAATGCTCCCCCATACCATCAGATATGTAGGCTTTTGAACTGAGGGCTCATAGCAAGTTGGACGGTGTTTTATTAGAGCTTTTTAGTGCTAACAAAAGATGACTGACACAGAGCAGCAGGAAAAGGCAAAAGCCAATCACATTGGCCATGTGTGATTACGAGGCCTACCTCCCAAACACGCATCATGTCTCCACCAATCAGTGATGTGTGTTTGGCAGGGGGGCCCTCAGGTAGAGTGTGCTTTTTAACCCACTGTGCACTGAAACGCATTATGTTGGACATTCATGGAGCCACATTTTTGTTTGATAAAAATTGTTGGTGAGGACAGTTTAACAAACGCTAGATATTGGTGGGGATGCACAATTATGAATTATTGGGTCTTTGCCTCTTTTTAAAAACTGTCTTCAGCGAAGTTTGTTACTCCTGATGACTGTTTCGTTTGCTTCATTTATCTGTAAATGACAAGTGCGGGTAAGAGAAGCGCAGATTTTTTAAAATGGAGTTTAATGGTGTTTGGCAACAAAGTAAGTTGCCTTACTTTCACATAAATGGAAGAGTTTTTCAACACCCTATGGACTGTGATTGTTAATTAAAAGAAAAGTTAATTTTGCTGCCATTTGATATGTTTGCTATGTTCTATTGTGAATAAAATTTGAGTTTATGATATTTTCATATCAGTACATTCTGCTTTTACTTACATTTTACACAACATCCAAACTTTTCTGGAACTGGGTTTGTACATCTTGGATTTTTAAGAGGTGTGTTGTATTCCAATGCAGGAATCTGATGCTGCAGAGAAGCTGAGGGTGGAAAAGGCCAGTCTGGAGGTCAAAAATGAGAGGTTGAGGGCTGAACTTGAGGAGACTACCCAAATGTTGCTGTTGGCCCAGTCCAAAGGGCCATCTTTAGAGAAGGCAGACAGCAAGACCGGTAAATCTACAGTCCTGACAAGGTACTATAATAACTATAACCACTCCCATCACTGATGATTTTATGTGGGTTTTGTTTTGTTGTATGATTTTTGGTATAATTAGCCTAAACCAGGGGTGTTCATCTCTCCCAGAATGCATTCAGTTGGTTCTGTGAGAACCTTCCGTGTCTTGATAAGAGTTCAGACCAGAAACTGTGATGTTGCATTTTTTTGAGAATAGTCCTTGTCCAGATTTTTGGAAAGAGAGTATGAAGACTAATACTGCTGGATGATGTACTGCAAAAATCCAGACACAGAGTAACAAGCTTATACATTGTAAAGTGTAACATAACATTACTCCTATCACAAAATGTTATGTAACTACAAAAACTAATTTAAAATTAGCATGAAAAACTGATTTAGAAACGTCGTCGATGGTTACAAAAATGTTTTCCTTGTTTAATTACTCTCCCTTTCTTGTCATTAAACATCAGCACATATTTGATATTTACATACTGAATGCCTTATATTAATAACTCTTTAGTTTTTGTTAATATTTGACATTTGAATATTAAATATACAGGGGGTCTTTGACTTACGATGGGGTTCTGTTTAAGTCTACTCTGTATTACAATTATTTTTTTGTTTTATTAATTTAATACATTTAATAAAGTTAGTTTTACATAATTTTTAAAAACACGGTTTGGGGCAGCATCATAACCACAACAAGTCAAGGGCCCCATGTATTTATTTACATTAATCAGGTATAGGTCATATATCAGTGTGCACCAGCATCTTTAAAGTAACCGGTTTTCCCTGCAGGATGTTTGAAAATAAAATAAAAAGCCTTGAGGGTGAAATCTCCAAGAAAAATGCAAGTCTCTCAGAACTTAAACTGCAGATCACAGATGCATACGAGAAAGAGCAGACAGCACGACGCACCATCTTACAGCTGAAGGAACAAGTATGATCAAATAATTGTGGCGTCTGTTTTTATTTATGACAACCAACTTCTAGATATTTACATGCATTTTTTTGCAGGTAGAGATCCTGAAAAATATCCCAATAGAAGCTACCACTGATGAGGGTCTTACAAAAGAGTTTCAGGCTGTTCGGTAATGTTAGCGTTAAGATGATGGACGATAGTGGAAATTAATGGGAAAAAAACCAACTGGTTGTAATTAATTTCAAATTAACTTACAAATCATCTTTCTTTGCTGTGCCACATGCTTTATAGACTAGCTAACAATCAGCTGGAGAAGGAGAAGACTCGGCTTCTTCACAAGATCAAGAAATATGAAGAGCAGCTTGGAACCAGCATGACTGGACCAGGTACCATTATACTGAATAATAAAAACTGAATGAAATGTATGCGCTTATTTAAATTTAAGTAAGTTATTTATTTTAAGTAACAAATGTTTTTTAAGTAACAAATGTTTTCATGTCTTTCTAGGATACAGAGAGCTTCAGGCCCAAATAAAAGAAGCCAATGCTGAAAAGAGTCAGCTGCAGGTATTCATTTTTTCAACAAATTATATCACTGTAGTATTCTCAGTTGTTAGGGGAAAGCAGGACACAAACGAACACATTTTAATGCATTTATTGCTGAATGTTTAGATGATGCTGTAACAACAGGCATTTTAACTTGTTTCTATAGGCTTACAAAATATGAAAATGGGAAAATGTGCAAGTTATATATTTCAAATATAAGTAGATGTAGTCACAGTGTCTACACTTGTTAATGTTTTTTCAATAATAGATACAGCAACACCAATATAACACTAATTTAATGTGTTGTTCGAGCCATATATTTCCACCCGAAAACAAGCAAACCCTGCTGTGGGTGAACTTTAGCTTGGCTAACACACTGGCAATAGTTTACCTTTCAGTTATTAAAATAGTTCAGGTGTGAATTCTTACAAAACACTAATGATGAAGAAACTTGCACGGTACAGTCTATCTGACGTTAAGTTTGGGGTGAGAGATGAGTGAATGCATGTTCTACTTTAATCAGTTTAACTAAAGTCCATGCTTCATTTGACTTAGTGTTCGCTTGGGCCTTGTTCTATCCTCATTCTTTTTTCTTTACTGTGACCTGTAACAACGGCTCATATTTTAAGGATGAAGTGAGAAGGATGACAAAGGAACTGTCAAACTTTGACCCAACATTCTTTGAGGAGCTTGAAGATCTGAAGTTCAACTATAATGTGGAGGTAAAGAAAAACATAATTATGGAGGAACAGCTGAAAAAATTTTCACAACGCTTTGGAGTACCAGTGGACATCCCAACAGACGGATCACTCAGCTAACACAAAACATCTGTACAGGAGGGTGCGAGTCTTAAATTATTTTAAAGGCTCTAATAAGACCAAACCCTGTACATACCATATGTGTGAAATGACGGCATTGGAACGGTTTTCATGGTTCAATTATTTTTATGTGAATTTTTATGTGAGAGTATATTTATGCACGTTGTAAATTAGCTTTGCTTCTCATTTTTTAAATTTGTGTGTTTTTTTCTGTGCTGGTTATTTGTGGCTTAGACAAAGTTTGCTGATTTACACTTAGTAGCTTTACAGTCATCACTGCATACAATTCAGACACAATAAAGCTCAGAGATTGTACATTCCAAATGTCCTACTGTTTAAACGCTTTTATTGTAACCGTTTTCATGGATATATTACATGTTTCAGCTTTTTTGCCATCAGTTTGACTCAAATTGAGAGTGAATGAGTGTACCGTTTTAATGACCATACACCGTTTGCTTAATATCATTAAGTGCTTAAGTACATGCACAGGAGTTTCATAAGGAATTGGAATAGGAAGCTCTGCATTGTAATATTTAAGTGCAGATGATAATCATTGACTGTAAACAAAAGGTGAACTAGCAGGAATGTCTGGTGTTGCCCTGGTCCACTATAACTCAACCTTTGAACTGAATGTCTTGTATAGAGTTGAAATGTTGTCCGTTTAAGCTGGAGAAAGTGCTGAATAAGTCTTTAGTTGAGTCCGCCAAACCCTCTTGATCATAGGTCATTCTGTCCATGTGAACAACCACAGGCCGGGTGTTGAGGAAGGTGCCTCCATTGGGCCATTTCAGACCCAAGTGATGTCGATGAATCTGGAACAACAGCTAATATCAGCACAAATTGGCTTGAGGTTTTATTTGCAAACATGTACACATAGAGTTGTGTTCAGAATAATAGCAGTTTGTATAAAAAAGTTAATAATATTTATTAAAATGTAAGAAAAAGGAATATTAGGCTGTTCAAAAAATATCTGTCTGCATTCTTCTTTACAAACTCAAACATTCACTATGTACACTGAAAAAAAACTTTTAAGATTTGGCTTTCCTTTGAATCACAGAACTAATATTTAGTCGTATAACCATGGTGTTGCATGGAGTTGACCAACTTCTTTACAGGTATTCTAGCCCAGGATGATTGGACTAGATTCCACGATTCTTGGTTTTGCCTCAGACACAGCTGCGGCAGTGGTGGCCTAGTGGTTAGAACTTTGCCCCTGAGATCAGAAGGTTGCAGGTTCAAGTCCCTTGAGCAAAGTACTGTCATAGCTGCTCCACGTGTGCACGTGTGATGGGTTAAATGCAGAGGACACAATTCGTTGTGATGCGGTGTGTTCACAATGACAAATAATCACCTTCACTTCAGCATGGTTGATGTCAGCCCACAAGCCTTTTTTTTGTTGGGTTAGGATCCATAACGTCAGTCTTGTTGGTCTGAAACCACGATTTAGTTATTTTACTGGTGTGTTTGGGGTCGTTGTCTTGCTCAAACACCCATTTCAAAAGCATGTCCTCTTCAGCATACGGCAACATGACTTCTTCAAGTATTTTAAAAAACTCAAATTGATCCATGATCCCTGGTATGCGATAAGTAGGCCTAACACCATAGTATCAGAAACATCCCCATATCATGAGGCTTGCACCACCATGCTTCACTGTCTTCTGAGTGTACTGTGGCTCGAATTCAGTGTTTGGGGGACGTCTGACAAACTGTCTGCAGCCCCGAGACCCAAAAAGAACAATCTTGTTCTCGTCAGTCCACAAAATGTTGCGCCATTTCTAGGCCAGCAAATGTCTTAATGTGGCTAATTGTAACCTCTTTAGCACATTTTTTCAGCAATGGGACTTTGCGAGGGTTTCTTGCCAGTTGGTTGGCTTCACACAGGCATCTTAACGTCACAGTGCTCACAGATAACTTTAGATCTTCTTTCAGTTTTCCCAATTTCTTCCATGTCTTTCAGGTTTTGGCTGTTATTTTAAAGCATTAGAGGTCATTTTAGCTGAACAGCCAACAATTTTCTGCACTTGTTGTTTTCACCTCTCCAATCAATGTTTTAATCAAAGTACGATGCTCTTCTGAACAATGTCTGCAACGACCCATAGAGAGAGAAATGCACTATAACCAGCATGTACTACATTTGCTGCCTTCCTTCCTTTCTAAGGGCTGTAATTGACACCTGTTTTTAGCAGAATGAATTACCATACTAATTTAATTTCAAACTGCTATTAAATTGAACAAGACCCTTTCAATTAATGATTCAAATACACAAAACCAGCAACATACATGTCATGCCAACATCTGTCCTGGCCTGGCTTGTGTAGGAAATCAGCGCCCAGTACATGGGTGTAAATTAGTAAAAAGGCAAAATGCAAACATTTCACTTGTAGAACTAAAGCGTTTAGTCTCCTCAGTTCCCAAAGAAATAAATAGTGTAATTAAATAAAATGTGATGTAACTCAGTGGTAAACACACTTCTGTCCCAACTTTTTTTGAGCATGTTGCAGATGTCAAATTCTACATTTGTTTCTATTTAAAAAGTTTATAAGGTTTAAGAAAGTTAACAAATCAGACATTCATTTTATAAAAAATACCAACTTTTTTGGAATCTTGTACAAAAATGCCTAAAAAATGACAGGTGTTTGAACAAACCCATAAACAGAGATATGACATTACCTTGAGAAGATTTCCATCATTACAGTGCCAAACTATCCCCTCCACGCGGCCCTCATGGCATTCCTGGAACCAGGAGTAAAGTTCCTGGTATTCCACTGCAGGAGCGTTTATGACCCGCAGGATCCCATGAGGCACCAGAATGTGCACTGGATCCTTTTTGCTGCCCAATCCTGGGAATAAGCAGTAAATTACACGTCGCTTTAAATATATATCAGTAACTTTTCCATGAGCTCCCAAGAGGCGCAGTTGTCTTAGTGTTGACCATATTGCTGGGAAATCCATAATTCTACCTATTATAAGGTCAACTTCAAACATTTATCCTCTATTAAAGCAACAGCTGCATTTAATACCATCAATTTAATACGACACCAAAAAATAAACACTCAATGCAATACAGGTGTGAATGCAATTCTTTTTAACACAGATTTCCTATGTGTCAACATCACTGCACTCTGGATTAAACCCTCATTTAACTGAAACAGGTCCATATCATTTTTGCATGACAATTGTCAGTTGTCAAGCATATACATTGGATTTTATTAACCATAATGGAACTGACGAGGGCGCTGTGCAACTGTTATCTAAAAAAAAAAATCAAATATTGGATCAGGACACTGGACTGGGGTCAAAAAACATAAGCAGGACATTTGTAATTTTCACACCTATGACCTGCATGCTTACCGTACGGATTTCCATTCACATTGGTTCCAATCAACTCCAGTGTGTGCTCCATCAACTGTGACAGTGGAACGCTGGTGATTTCCAGCAAATCTTCATCCTCAGAGTAGGACCTCAAAACAAGAGCCAATCCAGCTTCATAATTCACCACGGACGCATGCCAACAGTACTGCTTGTTGGTATTATCAACTGGAACCCATCCTTAAAATCAACAGAAACTTGATTAAGTGTTAGAGCAGGAAAAATGTTAGTGCAAGGAATTCCCAGGGCTCCATGATTTACAACATAAGCATAGCATGAACGTGAACAGCCCAAAGATCCATTTACCAGGGATATGACCATGTTTATCAGGCACTGGATGACCGTTCTCATGCTGGACACGGTGTGCAGGTATCCAGGAGTCAGGCACAGCCCTGAAATCTTCTTCTACATTCCATGTAAAACCTGCCATTAGGGAACCCAAACATATGATTTTTAATTATGAGTGGAAAATATGCCAATAATGTATACATTCATTATGTTATTATACTTTTCCTATTCTAGAACAACTGCATCGATCATTAAAAAGACTGAACCTGGACAAGAACCTGGACAAGAACTGCATTGTAACAAGCAACTGATTTTATGTCAGTGCATTGGGCCATTATCCTGTTTAATTCATGTTTTTGTTTTTTTTCTCAAATGTTAAATCAGTGATTCACAATTATAAAAAATTATGCTCCAAAAATGAGATTAGAAATCAGTCAGTTTGTACATTTGATTTCAGCCAATATATGTTGTAATTGAACCAAGTAAACAGTGTGACATTGGGTAGTTGAATGCAGCTGCATTTGTACCAGAAATGTCATAATTACATAACTCATTGATCTAAAGTGAAGTGACACAGTGAACTACAACGGAATGTGACCTCTGCATTTAACCCATCACAGGTGCACATGTGGCACAGCGGGCAGATATCAACAGCACCCGGGGAGCAGTGAAGCGGGGGCGGGACCTTGATGCCCGGGTTGGGACTTGGAACCTGAGTCCTTAGCAAAGTCCTACCACTGCCCCTCAACAGTCAAATATATATTTTATAATATAATAGGTTTTTATCTAAGAATTTCAATTATGATTTGCCCTTTAAAGAGCAAAAAAATATTATTTGTGTTATACATAATGCACTGGAAATGTGCAAATGTGTTTGATGTGTTCATTCAGATCATGAGTCCAGTTTTTAAAGTGAAATCAGACATAAAAACACTTTGTGGCACTTTCTCACAGACCTAATGGTGAGTGATGGTAAATTACACTAAAGACTGAGCAGAGGATGACACACCTTTACAGGTCTTCTGGGAGTACTGATATTTTTTGAACCTCTTGTCTGCCTGCTTGGTTGGTTTCCGATCTAAGCGAGCCCAAAGGTACGGTTCACCTTTAAAACACACAAAATAAAACACTTGATTATTTTTACAGAAGTGAATGTGATTATTTGTCATTGTGAACACACGAAATGTGTCTCTGCATTTAACCCATCACACGTGCACATGGAGCAGTGAAGTGGGGACGGTACCTTGCTCAAGAGTTACCAGGGTGCCCAGGCTGGGACTTGAACCTGTGACCTTCTGATCCCAGGGGCAAAGCCCTAACCACTAGGCCACCACTGCCCACTATCACCATGGTGATCATTAAAAATATATAAAATATACAGTATATTAGTAGAACATGGTGGTGTCCTGGTGGGATTTGTAAAAACTGCCTGCAGTTTTCTATCAAGTGAAATGTCATTCAAATGTACCTTTGTACATTGTGACATAGCAGCAGGTGCCATCCAGCTTCTCAGTGGCAAGGGCACAACTGATGTTGGATTCCAGAGCCAAAGGATTCACGCTTTCTGTGGCGACCACCTGAAATTGCTGAACACCAACAGTGGGGGTTAACAGCGTTTAGTGCAACAAACCAAAGCAAAGTATCAAAAATAGTGTTTTATGTTTTGGTTTAACAGTTGATGTGCCCATCACTCCCCACTGCAATCAGCCAAAACATAAGCACTACTCACAGGTAAAGTGAACAGCATTGACTACCTAGTTATTTCAGTTCAATGGGACCTGTTGAGGGATATACCGTATATCTTCCCAGAATTTATTCAGACCGGCGTCTATTTGTCGTGACAGCTCTTAAAATCCGGCATTTATTGAAAACGGGCATCAGCAAGAGGTGGGCTACTATTAGAAGATATACTGTATATATATGGGGCAGCAAGTGAACAGTCAGTTCTTAAAGTTGATGTGGATAAAAGGAAAAATGAGCAAGCGTAATGATCTGAGCGATTTTGACAAGGGCTTTATTGTGATGGCTAGAGCATCTCTGAAACAGCAGGTCTTGTGGAGTGTTCCAGGTCTGCAGTAGTTAGTATCTGCCAAGAGTCATCCAAGTAAAAACAATAGGTGAATCTTGGTTGTGGTCACTCAATAAAGCATGTGGGGAGTGAAGGCTAGTCTGCCAGGTCTGATCCCACAGAGTGACCCCAGTGCACCACCACAGTCAGCGCTGTTTAGTACCTCGGTGAAGTTAGCAGTAGATTGGATAATCGACAGACATTCAAAATGGCTTGATTTAGGGACCGTCTTCAATTACTGTCTGAATTTCGACTACAGCATAGTTTTGTCCAATAGATGCCATGTCAAATCATCCGCATCCTCAAAATCAATGCAGATATGCTTTATCACATGACAGAAACCAGACACACTGATTTTTATTGTATTATATATATTAATATTATATTAATAAAGCATATTTAAGGAAGTTGCGATTTTTGTTCAATAGCTTCTATATCAAGGAATTACTGACTCAAAATCACTACATACCACAAACCAGACACACCACATTTTATTCCATTTTTGGGTCATTTATATTTCAAATTTATAAAATACTGTATTACTATATTGCACAATAAGTGTTGATTTTTGTTCAATATCTCTTATGTCAAGTCATTTATTGACTCAAAATCAATGCAGATCGGTTGTACTACATACCACAAACCAGACACACCACTTTTTTTCAATGTTTGGGTCATTTATATTTTTAATTCAGAATATACTGTATTACTATACTGCACTATAAGTCTTTATTTTTGTTCAATTGCTTTAATGTCAAGTCACTTTCTGAATCAAAATCAATGCAGATCTGTTCTACTACATGCCTCACCACTTTTTATTTTATTTCAGTGTCATTCATATTTTAAATTCATAATATACTGTATTAATATATTGCACTATAAGTTATGGTTTTTGTTCAATAGCTCCCATGTCAAGTCACTTACTGATTTAAATTTAATGCAGATCTGTTCTCCTACATACCACAAACCAGACAATCCATGTTTTATTGTATTATGGGGTAATTTGTATATTAACATTTTACTAATAATACAGCACATTTACAGAAGTTTAGATTTTTCTCAATAGCTCCTATGTTACAATGCTCCTGATTTTAAAAATTCAGATATGTTCTGCCACACTACACAAGCAAGACACTTTTTATCATAGTTTACTTCATATTAAAAATCTACTGTTACATCTGCCAGACATACAGGAGTTTCATTAATTCATCATTTATCACTTAGCTTCATCTAAGCTGTTTCTTGCCACTGTTGTTTAGTTCTTTGTGTTTTCACTACATGGCTCATGATATTATAATATCATATAAATTTAAAAGTATGTATAATTTAGTGATTAATGATTGTGTGATTACTGTTATATACTTGGTATGACTATTCAGTATGTCAGAGTAGAGAAGTTTAAATAGTCTTTAAAAAAAGACGTTTTACTAAGTTTCAAAAAAATAACATTGTTATATTTAAGGCCAGACAGACTCTTTATAACTCATTATATTTTTTAGAAGTGATTTTGTAGCCTATTAAACTTTTTTCCCCAAAGATATTTAAAACCTCTCTTTTTTAAGAAAACGGTCATCTTTATTTACATTACATATTACAAAATCAAGCCACCTGATACAATGCAGTAATACAGTATTATGAATCTGAAATATGAATGACACATATGAATGAAATGAAAAAATACAAAGTAGTGTGTCTGGTTTGTGGTATGTAGTAGAAAAGATCTGCTTTGATTTTGAGTCAATAAATTACTTGACATGAAAGCTATTAACAAAAATACAGTAATATATTAATATAGCAATATAGTAATACAGTATATTATGAATTTGAAAGATAAATTAATCAAAAATAAAATTAAAAGTGTTGCGTGTGGTTTCTGTCATGCAATAAAGCATATCTGCGTTGATTTTGAGGGTGTGAATGATTTGACATGGCATCTATTGAAGAAAACAATGCTGTAGTGGATATTTAGACAGTAATTTGTAGACGGTCCCTAAATCAGGCCATTTTGAATGGGTCTAATATCCAACCCATAACCCATAACTGCTAACTTCACCAAGGTTCATCTACTCAGTATTAGGGAGGTGGTTTTATAATGTACATCCAACTAATGAGCCTATAAGCGTTTAGCTATTTGCGCTGATATCACCAGCCAGGCTTGCATTTCATTTGTAAGAGGCACAAGCAGGAAAACAAAGGCCGTGAAGTTATAAAATGTTAAAGTAAAAATTAAATGTTTTTTGGCGCATACATTTCGCACGCATATCTCAGGAAAAACAATAAAAATACAATATATCGGTTGTCTGATTTTATATCTGACGTAATTGATGTGAGCTAGTGATGATCAAGCTGCACGAGACGCAGTAGAACCTGAGTTCTCCACTCACCTGACACTCTCGTTTTCTAGAACCTGAGTTCTCCACTCACCTGACACTTTCGTTTTCTAGAACCCAAGTTCTCCACTCACCTGACGCTCTCGTTTTCTAGAACCTGAGTTCTCCACTCACCTGACACTCTCGTTTTCTAGAACCTGAGTTCTCCACTCACCTGACACTCTCGTTTTCTGGAAGGTTCCTCTCTCACCTCAGTGAGGAAAACACACGGGATTTTCTGCTGCACGGAACCCAAGCGACGCATTACTCCTGCTTTTAATTCCCCTCCAAAAATTATAACATTTTATTTATATGTGCAAACGATTAGAGACAAAAAATATATATATACTGGCAACATGCTCAATACCACTATCAGTAGCTTTAACGTTGTAGTGAATGTGACTGAGAGGGAAGCGCTGCTCTTTGCTGCCACCCTGTGGCCCGGAGTCTAAATCACGGAGCCGGAAGTCTTAATCAAACGCTTCCGGTTTCGAACATTAAGAGTTAGCTTCAAGTTTAAGTAGAGCTTTATTGCCATCTTGACCATATACAGTTAAGTATACGGTAAGACGAAATAAGGTTCTCCATGAACAAGGGTGCAACATGCAACACAACAGGACAATTAGCACTTCAAACAGATTACACAAGGATGATTGGGAGGGAGGGATAAATATCTGTACTGTAAACTCAATACACAAATACATGTACAAATAAATAAATATGAAAATATATAGAACAGAAAGGACTTGGGGGATGGATGCACAACAGCGAGACATGTAAATAGCAGTCAGTTTTTGATATTGAATTTAAACCTAAATAAAAACATGTTATTGGTAAATCCAAAATGTAAAAAAATCAACATCAAAAGTCCTTTAGTAATAAGTATTATTCCATATAAGGAACTGTGTTTAAGCAGTTTTCTCTATAGGATAAATCAGGAATGGTGCCTTAGGGACTAGCTGTTGGTGCACCTCATTTTGAACAAAAATGTCACCAACAGAAATGCAGGATAATATCAGAATCATGTCAGTATTGGCAGATATATGCATCAGACAGGCTTTTCATGTGGTCAATACTTCAAATCAGTTTTACGCATTTATTGTTCAGTGAGATTTGAATTTTTAGGCAAAATTGGTACCCTGTGGCAAAATACTTTCATTTTACTTTTCTTTTAAGCATATAGAAATACAGTCTTATGTAAAATTCTGGGCACCACTTCATAAAGAACAAAATTAGGTGATTTTGTAATTGAAAAGATGTTAACACAGTCTCTATAGGACATGGAAAAAATAACACAAAAACAATATTTTGGAAACATTGCACAGGTGGAGGAAAGAATGGATTCCACTAAATACCAGCAAATTCTAGAAGCAATTATCACACCATCTGTAAAAAAAAAAAAAAAAAGCTGAAGCTGAAAAGAGGATGAGCTTCTACAACAGAACAATGATCCTAAACACCTTGAAATCCATCATGGACGACCTCAAAAAACGCAAGCAGAAGGTTTTGGAATAACCATCAGAGTCCCCTAATTAAACATCAATTGAAAATTTGTGGGTTGATCTTAAAAGAGCTGTGCATTCAAGACGACCAAAGAATATTACAGAACTAGAACCTTTTGCAGGAAGAATGGAAGAAAATCCCAAGTACAAGAATTGAAAGACTTTT
>JBBIGC010000033.1:10670916-10682067 GCA_037576955.1 Lepidarchus adonis
TCACTAAAGAGGGGTTCGGTGAATGCACATATGAAACTGGTGGGGTTCGGTTCCTCCAACAAGGTTAAGAACCACTGGTGTAAATGGTTCACATGTTCACAAAAAAGGAAGTTTACGTATATGGTGCTAAATGCAAACTGTCCATTGTGTGAGGTCAGTTGTCAACTAGAAGTACACAGATATGTGTTTTACTTGGAACAGACAGGTACAGTATGTTGCAGTGCGCAGTAGAGGACTATTGGTTTTGACCTTGCCCTTTGTAGGTTCAGGTCCCAGCCCAGGCACCATTGGGGAACTTTAGGGAACCTGTGTGAATGGGCTGAATGCAGAGGTCATCAAGGTCATTAAAGTTCTAAGTCTGGTGAAGGAAGACGGCAGGGCAGCATTTGGAACAGGCCCTGTTCTGGTAGAACCAACACAAACTGAAGGTGAACATAAGTACAGTTCATTCTAATGCGCAGGGAATGTTTTATTTCAGACCTTTGGTCAGTATTATAGATCTGGCCATGCTTGGGATGCTCGCCTGCTGCAGTCTGCGTGTTATGAATGGTGATAAATGCTTTGCATCAACACAACAGCTCTGGTGCAGCTCACGCTATGACACCGGCGATTCATCTGGCTCCAAGGCCAGTGCTGCACAGTGGGCGTCCCTGCATTACCCTGGACACCAACAAGAGTCCATACTAACCATCTAAATCAGTTCAATGGCCGTAAACGTTTCTCTGCTTATTCCCTCGATAGTCCAGCAATCAGCCAAGGCGTGAAAGAGCTTGATCAGACGGCAGCTGGCAGCTGGCTCTCTCCATTTCCCCCTCTGTCTCCTAATCAGCCCTGTTACTGAGCCTAGTGCTGCAATTATGAAGAAGTAGACTTTTTTACTGCGCTAACTTCGGCAAAAAATATTCAATAAAAGTGATACACGAACCCCCCAAGATGCCTGTCCTGTCCAGCTGCCTAAAACAAGCTCATTCCCTGCTCGTGGTTGCAGCTCTAACCACTGAAACCCACTCACTCCAGCCCCATATGGACTTACATGATCAACAGTCATGGTGGTCCACCTGTTCACTAGGAACAGCTTTGTTTCCCACGACCTGATCACCCATCATTGGGGCCTCCTGCTCCAGGCCATCGCACTGTAGAACCTGTAGAAGAAGAAAACCCTATCTGCCTCCCCATCATAAAATCCAATGTCATAAGTATGAAACAGAAGCCTGATGTGTTTTGGAAACAAGTGCTGTGGACTGATTAATATAAAATAGAATATTTGACAATCAGAAAAGAAAAAAGGAGCAGCATTTCATGAAAAGATCACCTTGCCAACTATTAAGCATGGAGGTGGATCTATCATGCTTTGGGGTTGTGTTGCAGCCAGTGGCACAGGAAACATTGCATGGGTGGAGGGAAGAATGGATTCCACTAAATACCAGCAAATTCTGGAAACATCACACCATCTGTAAAAAAGCTGAAGCTGAAAAGGGGATGAGCTTCTACAACCGGACAATGATCCTAAACTTCAAAATCCACCATGGACGACCTCAAGAGACACAAGCTGAAGGTTTTGGAATGGCCATCACAGTTTCCTGATTTAAGCATCATTGAACATTTTTTGGTAGATCTTAAAAGAGCTGCGCATGCAAGACGACCAAAGAATATTACTAGAACCTTTTGCAGGAAGAATGGGAGAAAATCCCAAGTACAAGAACATCTTTTCAAACAATTTATTGAGGGGTGGTCAAACTTTTGTGTAAGACTAGTATATTTACTATTATAAATATGTGACTAAATAAGTAATATTTTATAGGTTTTTACAATAAATTACAGCCCAAAACATGATTTCGCCAACTCCTCGCTGATGTCGCAGACTTGCTGTAACAAGGTGGCTGTGCACCAACTATCCACCACTCCATCCATCTGGACCATCCAGGGTTGCATGACTCTCATCAGTGAACAAGACTGAGTCTTCATGTCATTCTGGACACACTGCAGCCATTTCTGCTTGTGAGCACTGGTTAGAGGCTGAATAGAAGGTTTATGCAGAACTGCAAGCATCTGGAGGATCTTACGCCTTAACATTTGCAGGAATCCAGTTGCACCAGCAGCTTCATATACCTGTATGATGTATTTGTCTGAGAGAACCAACCTCATTGTGCCTTTATCTGCATGAACCTGGGTGTTTTGAATCTCTCAACAGTATGAAGATCAAGCTTAAGTTTTCATGAAATATTTAAGATTTTCATAGCTTGTTCAAGGCACTAAACTATTTCACGCTTTTCAGCAGCAGAGAAATCACTTTCCTTTTCCGTATGGCAAAATGGTGATCTGCTAAATAATGTGGAACATCATTTTTCAGTAGTTTTTCCTTTAACTGGGCTCAACTGGCAAACTAATTATTACAGGTGTCTGAGATCGATTTCAAGGATCCAAAGAGCCACGAGACACGATACCATCATGAGCTTAATTGAAAAACAAAATATTTAATCTTTTTGACACTAAAATACAATTTGCTTAATAATTTGAAACGGGGTGTATATGGACACTATTCCCTTCATTATGGACTGGATTACACTCTGGCGTATGCTAAGTTTGCTAAGTAGCAGTAGCATCCTGACGCAGTTCGGATTGCAATTTACGCTAATAACTTTTCTGGATGCTATGAACACTTTCCTGTCCGAGGGATTCACTCACCTGACCTGTGTTGTTGCTGGGGTCTGGCTTTGCCCGCTAGCTCTGCCTTTCCCCGGCTCCATATGTGCACCCCCCTACGTGTCTCCCCAATCTCTCTCCTACTCTGTCATTAGTTTTCTCTTGGATGTATACTCCTCCAGTAATGTATAAATTGGTACTGAGTTTGCAGAGTTCTGGATACAGCCTACGTTCGAACATGGATCCAAGTTTGATGAGCTATAGATGGAGAAATACATACACTAGACACGTTGCATGTTGGGGTGAGGACGAGAGGCAAAGTTGTTCGGCTTAATGAGGTAAATAACATGGAAGCACATTTTTCCTCTCTTCTTTTGGTCATTAGGGCCTCAGATTGAGGTTCTGTAAAGCTGCTTTGTGACATTTGCTGTAAGAAGTGATATGGGAATAAAACTGACTTGTGTTGATTTCAAAATGGCCGTAATGCTTTTACAGGTGGGTTGGGTTTCCAGAAGAAAATACATGAGCGAGTGGCGCCTGTGAGTTATAATTTATTGGGCACATTTCAGAAAATATACTTTTCATTTCCCATGTGAGAGGAACCGTGATGACTGGCTGTCTTCTTTCCAAATAGGCTACGTATGAAGGGTCTTAGCCAAATGAAGTTTGCACCGAGGGAACCGGATTGTATTTGATTTAGCTGCCAGTCACAGGGCGAGAGTAGAAGAGAAAAGCTCAGGGAGTGATTAGAGGCGGGTTAGGCGCTTCACTTTGCTCCTCCTCGGCCTGCTGGCAGCCTCAGCCACTCTATGGCCTACGTTCCTCGGCGTAACAGCAATCAAATAGCAATTTGGGGTTTGTGAAAGTTATGTCAGCTCCAGAAAAGTGTCCAGATTACCAGCCGTGGCGTTTCATTTTGCCTCCTAACTTTCAGCAATAAAGAAGACATAAGCTTCCCTGGGCATCTGCTGGGCCAACATACTGACAGAGATAACACTTAACAACTGGTCTGCCCTTACATACAAAGTGCACCACAACCAAGAGTGACCTTCAACCCATCTACACTTAAAGCAGTGGGCAGCTATCAGCAGCAACCAGGAAGCACTGTAGCAGGACAGTACCTTGCTTAAGGGTTCCTTAGTGGTGGAACTTGAACCTGCAACCTTTTGATCTCAAGGGCAAGGTCCCAACCACTAGGCGAGGTGTGGTGTCAAGGGGTGCTCTCGTGATCATTACACTGTATCTTCTACATCATCCACTGCACTAGGACACTAGGCACTGCTTTATATTCTGAAGGTGTTTTTCATATTTTGGTTTGGTTTTCTTATTTGTATCGCTACCCAGTGTTGACTGGGATGGGTTCCTGAGTCATGGTTCCTCCCAAGGTGTCTTCCTCCATCTTAGGAAGTTTTTCTCACCTCCGTTGCCTTTGGCTCATTCAGCAGCTTGGACCCAGACTTTGTTTTGTTCAAATTCTCATCCTGTGCTTGCTTCAAGTGTTTTTCAATCCAGACCACGTTTTTAATTCTCTAAACACACAAATAAGTGCTGCAGAGGCTAATTACCTGGCTCAGGTGTGGCAGGAAATGAAACCACAGCTGGATAACCAAGGGATACTGGATTGAAAACATTGGTGATAGTCTGCGAGTTCTATGAGACAACCATCCTGAGCCCAGTGTTCAACTGAACGTTGCTCATGGTTTTCAGAGAGATGGCAGTTAATCCAGGATCAAACTTATGCCTGCTAGATCACCACAGCAGACCTTAGTGGCCTTGTTTGCAGATTAAACTTACAACTCGGCTCATTACAGTAATGATGATGTGGACGTTCACCCAGAAAATAAACATGTGTACATTTAAACTTAGAGTTAATCACTGTCGAGCATTAAAAAAGTCTTATGCTTGTGACATATTACTTTTCAGGAAGGAGGTCAAGTTTATATAGACACTTTGCAAACATGTCCTTCAAACAAGCGCATTCAAAATTGATAAATCAGTGACACGTGTTCGGGAGAGTACTATAAGCATACAGTCCTTCTATGCATGTTACAATTGTTTAAGGCATTTATTTAAAGTAGGTTTACAATACGATATCTATGGAATTCTGAAAATTTAGACTAGGAGTGGACAAGTCTGGTCCTGGTCGGCTGGGTTCCTGCCCAGTTTGAATTGTTGTCTAAAAGTTTACTACGTCATAATTTTTTGGGGGGAAACACAGCCATTAATGTCTAAACTGCTGGCAAAAAAGTGAGTACAAGTGAGTAAAGGTATTATATAAAAATCCATTACAAAATATTTACAAAAAAGGATGTACTCACTTTTGTGACATACTGTATGATTATATGTATACAACAATCTGCCATAACATTAAGACCACCGCCAGGTGAAGTGCGGAACATTAGACATCACAAATCATCTCTGTCATTTTAAGGGGTGTTTAGATAAAGCAAGGCTGGTAGCGATCGAGTCTGCTCACTAAAAACACTCATCCACATTTATTTTTTAGTTTTATGTTACTGATGATCATCTAATGCTGTGAAGTTGAGGAAGAGGAGGTTCTCTTGATGTTCCTAGCCCATCGAGTAGCACTTTGTCATTGTAGAAATTGTTAGCTGCGTATCTGGCATCCAGGTATGACTACAGAGGCGAGAATTTGTGGTTTATTTTCACATCTGAATGCTTTTTATTCCTTCACTGCTGTGCTGAAGTGAAATAGAGTTCTTTTGTTGCTGTCTCATGGGCTTTCCACAGGATAAAGTGCATCATTTCTTTTTGGGCTCTAAAGCTTCAGACAATTTAATCTGAAACTGTCTCCTACTGGGCCACAGGGATGGTGTGTGGAGTCTCACACACACACACACACACACACACACACACACACACACACACACACACACACACACACACACACACACACACTGCACACTCCAATCCCACATGCCAAATGAGTGACCTCCGGACGCTCCCTCTAAGGAATGCGGATTAGCCCCACCCCCTCCACACAACATTTGCTTTACAGCAAGGTTCTCCATCCCTTACGAGGAATTTTATAAGAAATGAGTGTGATTAGATTTACCACAGGCATTTGGAGTCTGATGTTCACCCAGTGTGGATAATTCACACAGTGTGGAACCCCTCATTTAAATTAAAGTACTGAAACACATCACTTTGTCTGATCTCATGCAGCAGAGTGTGTAAAACAAGCAGACGAGGAGAAGAAGTAGACCAGAAATGGTTAACATCAGTTTACAAGAATTCAGTTAAAAGTTGTCATGCAGAAAATTCAGATACTGGACTGGGGCTCTGTATCAGATACTCCATAATAAATTACTCAGATTGGAAAAAAAATCCCTGAAAAACCAGCAATATAACGGTGGTCCAGACGTGGGACGTGGACTTTTTACTTCCTGCTAAACTGAATTACAGTGAGGGGGAGGAGTCCTCGGAGAGCAGCTTCACTCACTTCCTGCCCTGATAAACTCTGCTAATGTAACTGATCTGAATACAAGAGACTGCAGAGGAGAGCGTTATGGATCTTCTCAACAGGGCATCCTGTATTCATACTGGACTGGATCCTGCCAATGCAATATTCCAACCCACTTCCTTGTCCAATTTCAGACATTTTCAGCACTTGATGCTCCAGATTCAGCTCATGAAAAGCCTGACCAGGACTGTGAGAGGAAGGGATTAGTTGAAGGACAGTGGGTTCCCCAGGACTGGGTTTGGAAAAATCCTGGCCTGCAGATTAACGTCTTTCATATTTTGAGTGGCTAAATATTAATTTTGATCTTTACTTATAATAAAGATGAACGGGAATGATGTAAGCACATTTATTTCAAGCATACCACCAAACAGAAACAGAATATGCGAAACAAACCAGATCTACTTGGATGATAAACATAATATAATACATTATGATTATTATGATTATGATGATGATAATGATGGTTATTATTGTTGTTGTTATTATTGTTACTATTGTTATTATTATTTTTTATTGTTGTTGTTGTTGTTTTTATGTTATTGCTGTTATTATTATTTTAAAATTGTTATTATTTTTACATTTATTTTTATTTTTTCAAGGCAGCATCATGGCCCTGTGTTTGTGGGGGTTTGCTCCAGGTTCTCCAGGTTCCTCCCACTGTCCAAAGGCTTGTGGTTTAGGTTGACTGGCTACTCTACATTCCCCATAGGTGTGAGCGTGTGTTAATAGTCGTCTCTGTGTTGCCCTGTTGGCCTCCTGTCCAGGGTGAACCCCATAGTCAGCTGGGATCGGCTCCAGCTTCCTCGTGACCCAACCTGATCTGGAGAAAGGTTGCATGAACGGATGGATTATATTTCAAATAATATGAATTATAAACTCCCCTCACCTGAAAATGGTGTGTAAACTGCTGTTACTGGTGTGTATTATTAAACACAGCTCGAAAGTCTTGTTGTATTGGTGACGACTACGAGCGATGGTCCAACAGCTACGTCCCACTTGGTGGAGAAGGCCAGGCTGTGGGATGAACGCAGCTAGCACCTCCATGATTTATCTGCAGTGAAGCTGGCTGTGAAAGGGCTTCGAGCACTCTTATCAGGCGTGGGGGTATCAGTTTACTGTCGCAGCACCATTGTGTGCAATGGAGGGAAGCCTGTAGCGGCTAATAAAAGTGCACCGTTGATCGTATTCGGTGGGCGAGAGGTGTTTTTTTTGTTTTGGAAGATCAGGTATAAACCCCCTGCAGCTCCTCCATAATTCAGCTCTAATAGAGTCTTGCCTGGCTGAGCTCACTGGTAGGACAGAGGCGGCTGTTATTTTCTGTTGCTGGATGGTCGACAGTGTAATTAGGATGCTGCTGCTGTAGGAGTGGAAGGTGCCCCCTCCCCCAAATTTGCATTAAATTTATTACGACCCCCTCTGTGAGTCCACAGTATTAGCTGTTTAACCTTTCCCGCTGCTAATAGCAGGTATCAGCCAAGAAGGGGGTGTAATCCAATAACACGGTGTGGAATGTGTGTTTTTTGGGCTATTTATATGCAAATGAGGAGGTGACGGAGACTCTCTGCTGTGTGCAGGCCAGGGGGTGCCTGGGGCTGGATGGAGGGGTGATGACTTGTGTGAATGGTGTGTGTGTGTGTGTGTGCGTGTGATGCTATGCTTTGTAAGCAAGGGGATCGGCTCGCTGCTACATGGCCCAGGCGTGGACAGGGGCTGTAATGAGTGAAAATAAACATTTCCTGTCTGCTGGAGATGCGATCTAAGGATGATAAATGGAGCGATCACAGGTGAGGATGATAAATCGGCTGGCCGGGTTGATCCGGGACGTGCTCGTGGGAGGTGGGGAAGGGATTTTTCCCTGCAATGCACACTCTCCACATACACACACATTCATTCAGTTACATCCCATTTTCGCTTATTTTGGGGCTTTTATTTGTTCATCTATGACCCCGTTAAAAATATAAACGTATATTTCCGCATGTTCCTTTATTTCGCTCAGTTTAACCATCTAGAGACAATTATCGAACGGCATGGGGACACTGTTGCCTCACAGCAAGAAGGTCCTGGGTTCAGTCTCCCTGCACCAGGAGTCTTTCTGCGTGCAGTGATTTCCTCCTGGTTCTCTGGTTTCCTCCCACTGTCCAAAGGCTTGTGGTTTAGGTTGACTGGCTACTCTATATCACCCATAGGTGTGTGCTTGTCTTTCTCTGTGTTTCACTGTGACGGTTTGGCCTCCAGAGTGAACCGTGCCTTGGGCCCATAGTTAGCAGGGTTCGGTTCTAGCTTCCCCGCAACCAGAAATGGATATGCGGTTTGGATATTATTTGCTGTTTGAGAACTGAAGACAACAATTGCTGAAGTTTTGAAACCAAAATGTTGCCTCATTCTTTCCTAAAATAATATTTCAGCTGCTTAGAGCTCTTCTTTATAAAACCTTATGTTACATGATGCCCAAATATTTTCAGTGGATAACAGGTCTGGATTGCAGGCTAGCACCTGGACCCATCTACCGCAGAACCCTGCAGTTGTAATAGATGCAGAATGCAGTTTGGCCTTTACTTACTGAAATAAGCACAGCCTTTCCTGAAAAAGACGTCATCTGAATAGCAGCATGTGTTGCTCCAAAATCTGCATGTCATTCAGTATAGCTACTCACGATATGTGCACTAATGCACTGCTGCACCATTACAGATGCTGGCTATTGGATTGTGTAGCTTGGTGTTCATGGTTTTAAAGTGAGCTTTAGTGTCATCTCAGCTATACACACAGTATACAGGGAGACAAAGTTTACATTTTGATTTTCCCCCCAAAAAATCCATCAGAAACAGTTTTCCATCCAAATGACCTCTGCCCAGGAGAAGATGTGCACTTTATATGTAGTTTCTTCTTTGCATGATAGAGTTTTAACTCACTTTTGTAGCTTGGGGCATGAACTGTGTTCACAGTGGTTTTTAATGCAGTGCACCTTGAGGGCCAGAAGATCACAGCCATCCTGTATTGGTTTTCAGTCTTGAATACAAAGATTTCTCTATAACTTTTCTAATCCTGTGCTGTAGATGAACAATTTCTCAAATTATTACATATGTTTTCACATTTGTAGGAGCCAAACAAATACACCTCTCCTCATTGAAATAAACGAGACAAAAAGTGATCTTTGTGAGTATTGCAATAGAACAGCGTTCACATCCATGAGGTGTATCCTCTTAAGGTCAATGTAATATAAAGGCTCAACGCTAGTTAATGTTTTTTTCCTTCAACTGTGCACCTGACACAAGAACTAATCCCTCCAGGGTACTAATGTAGATGTATGTCTGTGAACTCTTTACTCATAATATCTGCTCTGACTTGGTTGAGCTTAAGCTTATCCTAGAGGAGATTGTAGCTCAGCTGACCAACCTGCTGGGATTCCAGTGGATTCTTCTTCTCCAGACAAGAATCTTTACAAGTCTCCAATCTTCACATCAGATCCAGGGGAAATAAGTGGCTTTGGCCAGGCCATCCATCAGTGCTGCATGTGTGTGTGTTTGGACAGGGCAGATCTGGGGTATGCTCTAAAACTTATCAATGTGTGTGTGTGTGTGTGTGTTCCAGTGTAAGTAAGCTGAAGAGATATGACTGCACCTTTATCTTCTTTTTTGTGTTGTTTGCTATTTTTGCTGTTCAGTTTTGTTTGTGTGTACACTGGTGTCTGCAGTCACTTTCACCCATGACTCATAACCCCATCACTCTTTCCAGAATCAGCGTTTCATGCTGATTTCAAATCTGTACTTACATGTACAATGTTTCAGCACCAATGAAATAAACTGCTGATAGACTTGTCCTTGAAAATCTTCAAGTTCTTTTAAAGTCAACTGATGAGGCAAGAAATATACCAAAATCCCACACTGCTCAATACCTTCAGTGAGACATCTCTCACAATGGCTCCATCTACAGATCGATGTCACTGTTTCTTTAGAAACACTTACAGTCTGATCTTCTTTCTCTGATTCTGATTATGGCCGTACAGCATCCAGCAGTAGTTACATCATCCTCTCATTCCAGAAACCTTGGCAGTGATGCTCCATTGACTGAACGTCCTGGTGAGAACATTCTTCTTCTCATTCCTCTTCACTTGTTTCATAGTGATAAATGAAGCCAATGAAGCGAACCCTGTCAATCTGAGTAAAGAAACATGGCTGGAGAGCTTCTTTGAAAAAAAGTGAAAGATCTGATCATGCGAGAGGGTAGAATTGCATGTCCCCACCAACTTCTAGCATTTGCTGAACTGTCCTCACCTCTAATTTTGATTAACCAAAAACGTAACACATAAATGTCTAACATAATGCATCTGGGTACAAAGAGAATTAAACTGTTCTCTACCCGAGGGTCCACCTGCCAAACACATCATTGATATGATTGGTGGAGACATCATGTGTAAGCTGGGCCTCTTAGGTCTTGTCCACACGGGCGTTTATATCTTGGATAAATGAACACACTCTGAGCAACATAGGCATTTTGTAGTGGCACATGATTGACTTCAGTGTGATGTTACATTTGTGTTTGTTTCGCCTCTGTTGAACGCCAACCTGCAGCCCAGACTGTAATGCTGTTACAGGCAGTAATGGGGAAGTACACGATGTTTCTGTAAACCTGTGGGCTTTGAGGTTTATTTTTTATTGGATTCACGATTAAGGGGGTCCTCAGCTCAATGTGTGTCTTAAGTCGATTTTTGATGTAAGTCAAAACCCCTTACATAAGCACCTACTGTGTTTTGCACTGGGGCTATTCTTCTGTCAGTCCACCAGAGGGAGACATTCACCCACCTGAGGCTCTGTATTGCATTTTTAGAATTTTATGAAAGTTACTTTTACCTTCATTTTTCACACCGGTTTGGGGCAGCATCGTAACCACAAATTTTCGTTAGCTGAGTATGTTGCAAGTCAGGGACCCCCTGTATATATACAGTACAGACCAAAAGTTTGGACACACCTTCTCATTCAATGTGTTTTCTTTATTTTCATGACCATTTACATTGGTAGAATCTCACT
>JBBIGC010000033.1:10724089-10749726 GCA_037576955.1 Lepidarchus adonis
ACACACACACACACACACACACACACACACACACACACACACACACACACACACACACACACACACACACACGTGCGAAAGCACACACACACTCATTTGGATTTTACTTTTAACCACCATCAGTGTTTTCTTGACTGCTCTGCTGTTCTCACGGTTCTCGTTTATGCGGCTGTGTGTTCTGTGGGTTGTAAAGTGTGTAATATTGCGAGGATGTCGAGGGGCTCTCAGTATTACATCTGTGTCTCTCTTGGGCCGTAACATAACACATTTATGAAATATTTTCTATGTTGGTTTTATGAATGGTTCCGCGCTCTTGCTCACTGAGAGCCTGAACTGGTCACGTTTCTGCCCTGGGGCTGGTTCTTCTTCCTACAAAGCAGCTGCAGTGAGGGTCTTGCTCTGGTCTTCTTTACAATTGACATTAACATTCAGACACCATGACCTGATCTGATCATCATACTTTCAGTTTTTTTAAAGAGGTGGGGGTGGAGGGGCAGCGACGTAACCGCAAAATTCTGTATGTGCAGTACAATGTAAGTTGTGGACCCCTGTATAAATCAGGACCCGTACTGACGCGAGTGGATGCAGTGTTTACTAGGAATGTCCCATTTTTTTTACCCCCAAGTGCAATCAGAGTAATTTATGACTGAGAATCTGATACAGAGTCATGAACTGATATTTGTATTTTCCTAGATAACATTGTGGCAGGTACACCAATGTCATTAGAATTCAGTGTATTTGCTCTACAACTGACAACTGAATTCTTTAAAATGTCCCGCAAAATGACGTCAACTCATTTCTGGTCTATTTCCAGAGTGCCCAGCGTGTCCTCGACTTCCTGTTTTACACACTGTGCTGTATGAGATCAGACAATCTAATTCACTTTAATACTGCACACTTTAAATTAGATGAGGGGTTAATCCAGTGAACAGTGAGGCTAAGTATCTACACTGGGTGAACATCAGACTCAAAATGTCTGTGGTAAATCTGATCACAGTTATGTCTGATAAAACACCTTGTAGATGATGGAGAATATTGCTGTAAAGCTTTGGTAGGGCAGCTTCTGAAATGTAGTGTTGAGGGCCGGGGCATATCATAGTTATAATTTTTGCCTTTTCCCATTCTGAAGGGAATTTCTGTCTGTTTAAAAGTGTCCTCCAGTGTGTGTTGCTTCGGTGCATTCATCAATCAGCTGCCAGGGGCTGCTGGTAGTACTTTTTGCCATCTGCCAACAGCAGTTGTTATGGAAGGTAGTAAAGCAGGGGTGGAAATTATTCACCTGCCACCCACCAAATGCAGGTAGATATATGGGCGAGTGAATTGTATCATTCTACCTGCCACTGTGGCGGGTGAACATCTAATCTGGCAAATGTGATGTAGTCTATAATTGTACTGGAATATTGTAGCGGTTATATATGTAAAAGCTCCACCAAATATCATGAACAGAAGTCTTTCTTCCCTGTAGATACATTTCAGGCAGCGATGGATCATGAATCATTAATGTGCCTTATTCAGAATGTAAAAATTGCTAAGGGAAAAGTGGCACCTGAGGAAAGCCAAGCTATGCAAACTCTCAACAGCCTAAGGATAACACAAAAATGTTTGTGGAGTGAAGAATGGATGTGAAGTGCAGAAAACAGGCGAAATATTTAAGTGACGAGTTGTAGCCTGTTAGCGAGATAACACATGTTAGCAGTGCATGTTGGAGCTGCTTGGAAAGGGGAATGGGGAGCAGAAATTTTGCTCTGTGCTGAGAGAAAACAGAAATAAATATGTCATGGGTTCCCAAACGTGAGTCTGCAGTGGCTGGTTCAGAAGAAGTGTTTGTATTCAAAGTTGGAGAGTTACCCTGAGTGACGCTGCTCCTCAGCCGCTCAGCCGAGATTCCGGGCCTCACACAACGGCCACGGTCGAGAACAGTAAAGGTAACATAAGCACTGCCATTTTACATGTTCCTGTTTTTATGCTGACCTGTCACTGATCTGTCTTTACTTTGCGTTGCTTTTCAAACTGTTCATTGCTGCAGTAAACAGTACATTTAAATTCAACTAATCCTTTGGCGATGTCGTCTTTTTGTACTGAATGTGTTTAGTGAATTTGTCTTCATGTTTTTAGGTAACCCCCCCCCCCCTATATATATATTTTATATATAAAATATATTAATATTTTTAAATCATTTGGAATCCTGTGCTTCATGCACATTTAAATATTATTTTAAAATATTGTGCAAAACTGGAAATCTATCCAATATGATATTAGATTTTTAGGCAAATATGTGCTGATTCCAATATAATTTTGATATCATTGTGTTTCCCTAATTATATACACTGTCATGTTTTAAAAGCACACTTGCAGGTTTGTGAATGATCAGTTCTTATGTGTTCCTGCTGAGGTTCCTGGAATATTAACAGTACAAGATGGGAAAATTGCACACAGGCGTATCATGCACAGCTTCATGGAACTGTGAATCAATGACCAGTGAGGCGTCCATGGCAGATAAAGCACAATGTTCTTAGTTGATTTCCTGAGTGATCTGGTTGGTGTGTTAGTGAGTTCTCTGCCTTAACTTGAAGTGAATGATATTAAACAGATGCGTCACTGCTTTACACTCATGAGTTAATTAAGGAAAAGGTCTGCATATCTGAATATTAATTGGTTTGGGGAAATTATGCTTTTAGATCAGTGTGCACTTATAATATCTGCTTGTGCTATGTGGTGTGTGTGTGTGTGTGCATTTTGTTTTGTTTTTTGCATTTTTTTGGGTGTATGGTAAGTTCTCGCAGAACAGGATGGAATAAATTACAGAATAAACTCTCGCGGGAACAGAAACTCTGTGGAAAACCAAATAATTAGGTGTGTGTGCGTTTCACAGCAAATGCAGAAAATCAGATAATTCTCCATTAACATGACAAAATGTTATCACATGATAGCGTGATAGCGTGTTTGTTACAGTATTGAAGTGCATGCTGGGAAAACACTTCTATATGTATGGGGTGGGGCAGCAGCTGTTACCCCACATTAACTCCTGCATTGCTGTTTTATTATGTGTAATGTAGGCCAAAGCCTACAACACTGTATACTAGGCAAACTGAAAACCTTTCTTTCTTTATGCTGCCAATATTTTTAATATAAAAACACACAGTCAGTTTAACTGACAGCTGATAAACATTTATGTACATTACAGCATTTGGCAGACATTCTTCTCCAGAGTGAAGTACAGGGGAAGCAGTAGGGGTTAAGTGTCTTGCTCGAGTGCACATCAGCCTGCTGCTGGTTCTGGGTCTCAAACCCGTGGGTCACAAACCAACTTCTCAAACTTTTAGGGCCCAACTGCCCCACCTGATGTACACATCTTTACAACCAAATGACCAAAGTCCATTAAATAAGCTCAGTGTATAAAGTGGTTTGAGAATGAATTTTCCAAGAATTAAATGAAGGACAAAACTAAAATTCTCAGAATTTCTAATGAAGCACAGAAAACACAAATTAGAAATTTTTTTGCACTAATTCAAGAAGAAAATTTCAATCTTGGTATAATTTTTCAGTCCAGTTAAAATTTTAAACCACACATTAGTAAAAGCATTGAAACAAGACATGAGTAAGACATATTTCTGAAGTCAGACCTTTTCTTAGATAGCGAGATGCTAAAAAATGATCCATGCTTTTATTTTCTCAAGACGAGACTAATGGAGTGCACTGTTCACTGGATTAACGAAAAGCACAATTAACAAAGCACAGCTTGTTCAGAGTGCAGCAGCCAGAATATTGACACATGGAAAAAAGAGAACGGGTAGCTCCTGCTCTAGCTTCATTATACTGGTTACCTGCTTAATTTACAATTGATTTAAGGTTAAAAAGCTCTTAATGAATCAGCACCTTCATACCTTACAGCAAGGCTGATAGAATACACTTCTAATGGAGATGAATTAGATGAATAAACACAGCACTGTTGCTAAGTCATTAAGTACAAAAAGACTGTGGAAGTAGTGGAAACTTTGGAACGTACTTCCAGTGTATACAGTGGTGTGAAAAACTGTAATCCCACTTCCTGATTTCTTTTTTCCCCTTGTTTGTCACACTTAAATTTTTCAGATCATCAAACAATAAATATTAGTCAAAGACAACACAAGTAAACACAAAATGCTTTTATAAAGTGGAGGATTTTATTATTAAGGGAGAAAAAAACTCCAGAAACACCTGAAGGAGAATATCCGTCCATCTGTTTGTGATCTCAAGCTGAAACGAACTTGGGTTCTTCAGCATGATCATGATCCAAAACACACCAGCAAGTCCACCTCTGATTGGCTGAAGAAAAAGACTCTGGAGTGGCCTAGTCAAAGTCCTGACCTGTATCCTATTGAGATGCTGTGTATTGACCTTAAAAGGTGGTTCATGCTTGAAAACCTCCAATGTGGCTGAACGACAACAATTCTGCAAAGATGAGTTTGGGCCAAAATTCCTCCACAGCTGTAATAGACTCAACGTCTTAAGTTGTCACAAATGCTTGATTGTAGTTGTTGCTGCTAAGGGCCAAACCAGTTATTAGGTTTAAGGGTCAATCACTTTTTCACACAGGGCCATGTACAGTAGGTTTGGACTTTTTCCCCATTATTAATAAAATGCTTCACTTAAAAAACACATTTTGTGTTTACCTGTGTTGTCTTTGACTAATATTTAAGTTTGTTTGATGATCTGAAACATTTAAGTGTAACAAACATGGAAAAAAAAAGAAATCAGGAACCACTGTCAGGTGACTACACTTAATAACTAAATCCTGTTAAAAACATTTTTATTTAACAGAGCCTTTTTAAATCTATTACTGTCTTTTATTGTCCCTCTCACATTTAATCATTTTCTGTTCAATTCTTTGTTATACCTTTTATAATGAAAAAATACTTATTTTTAAAAAGTTGAAAAAGTGGTTTCTTGCTTTAATACTTCTGTTTCTGTTTTATTTCCTGTTCCCAGATGTAAAGCACTTTGACTAGTGTAAATAAATATTATTATTGTCATTTTTACTCAAATCTGTCCCCCTTTTTTAAAGTTAAATTAGTGCACTAAGTTAAAAAATAACTTTTTTTTTGCTTAGTTTACATTTACATTTACATTTACCTTTAATTTGGCTGATGCTTTTGTCCAAAGTGACTTCCAGGTACAGGAACAACCAAGCATTAGTTTAGACATGACAACAAAATTCAACACATTCCTCTAGAATACAGTGCAAGTGCTACAACATTACTATGTGAGAGCTAGAGAGAGAAAAACTCATTATCATTAAGTGTTTATAAGCAAGTCTATTACAGATGGCAACATGGAACAATTACTATCTAGTAGAGCTAAAAGAGTCCAGGACGTTCCTCGCTGTCATTAAGTGCTTCAGAAAAGTCTAGTACATTAGATACCAAAGAAAGATTTTACAGCATGAGCTATAATTATGATTACTGAATTATCAACAAGTACTTAAAAGGAGTACAGGCTGTTCTTCTTCATCAGTAAAAGAAAGATGTAATTACAATACTTTACGTTGTTGAAAGTAACATGAACAATTTCCTCTGGAAACAATTCTGTAGATAAATCGTGTGCATCTGTTCAAGGTCAAAGTAAAAAAAAAACTGTATTGCTGGGCTTAGATGCTGAGGTAGGCTTGAGTCTTGAAGTGATTCTTGAAGGTAGAGAGAGTCTCTGCAGATCTGATGTGTCTGGGCAGCTCGCTCCACCAGTGAGGGAGAATGGAGAAGTAGAACCTGGAGTGGTGACTGGAACCTCCAGTCGCTGTTCTCTCGCTGATCTGAGGGATCTGGTGGGTGTGTAGGTCTGGATGAGTGTTTCCATGGAGCTGGGAGTGGATCTGTTGATGATCCTGTAGACGAGCATCAAGGACTTGAATGTGATGCTGCGATGGGAAGCCAGTGTAAGGAGACTGTTTAAATTACAATTGCAATGAAACATAAACCACAGGTTGTTTTCCTGGGATTGTTCAGTCTTGCAAAGATACTTATTCCAAATAAACCTGAGGCATCTGCTCCCTCTGTCACTTTCAAATTCTGTTAGTAGTTGATCTAGTGTGGGTTAGGTTAGCGCTATTGCCTCACAGCAAGAAGGTCCCGGGTTCAGTCGCTGGGTCGGCCGCAGGCGTCTTTCTGTGTAAAGGTCTCCCTGTCTTTGTGTGGGTTGTGGTTTTAATTGACTGGCTGCTCTAAATTGCCTATAGGTGTGAGTGGTTGTCCACAGAATTCTTGGTAAAAATGAACAAAGCATTTTCTTTTCACTGTTTATCAGAGTGAAGCACCACACGTGAGGCAGTCAGACGTGAGCGTGAAATTTTATTTTTGCTTTTCAGCAGAATTCCAGGTCATTTAGTGTGAAATGAGGCATGTGGTCAGCTGGCAGTGCAAAAAAGAGTACATTTTTAAATAAAAGGTGACACTTCAAACTGCTTCAATTTGCCAGTCAGATGGATAACAATGTACCATGCATGTATACGTACATTAACCAATGTATAGGACCAAGTTAACCTGTAGTAGATTCCTGGGCTTTTAATTTATTTCCTGGAATATTTTAAGTGTACTGTAAGGATGGATTTCTGTTATATTTCCAAGCTGAATGATTCATAATCTACTTCCTGAGCTCCGCCTCCTTGTTATTAGTTTCACCTGTGTCTTGTTATTGAGTTGCCCTTGATTTTTGGTTGCATGTCTTCATAGCCTTTTTCATTTGCAATTTTTTCCTGCTTTAGATGTTAATTTGTCTTTTTTTCTTCATTTGCCTTCATTGACCATGTGTTCCTGCATCCTGACCTCTGTTCTGAACTATGATGCAGTCACTTTTAATAGGTGTACATTGATATGGGAATTGTATATTAATGCGTATATCTGACATTTTTAATGTACAACCCATTCAGACGGAAATGTGTTTAAATACACGTAGATTAGAAACTCATTTATTATTCATTATGTTTATCCTAATCAGTGTCACAGGAGGTGCTGGAGCCTTTCCAGGTTGCCGGTTTATTGCAGGGCAGACAAGGAGACTCAAACACACATATTTGGTGTACATGTACATGATGCACTGTAGGAGGAAACAGGAGATCACACTGTAAGGTGTAGTTACTGTATTTGAGGGGAAATACCAAACTGTGCTGGGCACTGGACCTCCAGGACCCACTTTGGGCACGCTGGTGTCAAATAATCAAAGCAAATAAAAATATACCAATATTCATAACTTATAATCCAAACTACTTATCCATTTCATCTTGTCCAGCGTTCACCCTGGACATGAGGCCCGTCCATCACAGGGCAACACAGAGACAGACAAGCATTCACAAACTCACACCTTTGGGAAATGTAGAGCAACCAGTCAACCTGAACCACAGTGACAGTGGGAGGAAACCGGAGAACCCGGAGGAAGCCCACACAAAAACATGGGGAGAGCTTGTACACTCCACACAGAAAGACACCTGGGGCCTTTCTTGCTGTGAAGCGACAGCACTAAATCTGCTACTCCACCGTGTAGGGTGAAGGAGGGTGAAATATTAATATCCTGTATTGCAGTGTGGATACATTCCGTACTTTTTAACATTCAGTGCTATTTATATGTTCCTGTGATTTCTGTTTACGCCCTTAAAATCCCCAAACAGGTCTCCACAAAGCTGTAAGCTCTCACAGCCCAAAGCTTCATTATCCCGGATGGAGGGCGTCTGCATAATGTGCTGTGTTTATCTGGATGTGAGATCGTAGGTATTAGCCGGTAGGCCTCAGCGAGGTGCGCAGCACAATCCCCCAATGATCAGAATTTAAAATTAATGAGCATTTATAATGAGCGTCTCACCATGGATGAGTAGATGATACTGTGTGTGCGCTGCATGTGTGTGTGTGTGTTTGTGGAACCTAATGACAGCTTCTTTGCTGTAAATTGCACACAGGGAATTTGCGCAAGGTTTTAATTGCCGGTAGCCTTGGTGTGAAAGCGGAAAAGTGCTGACTTCCCCGTGCTGTAGGGGTCGAGGAAGGGAACCAGGCTGCCAGCTGTGATGGATGACGTGGCTCGCCGCTCCGGACGCAGGGGAGGACGATGCTAGTGTGCTGTTTTTATCCGGTTTGACGGTGCGCTTGTCAGGCGACTCCCAGACCGAGGCGACGGCCTAGTTAAATGTGTAAATGTGTGTGTCTGTGTGTCTGTGTTAGTGTTTTTCCCTTTCTGTTGTTTTAACTGGATGGTCACTTCATCGGTAGGAGGAGAAACTGGTCTTAATTGCTCATCTCACTTACTTGCCAAGATAATTGATTGGTTTCTGAACGAGTCCCCAGTCAGACTTTTAACACTTGACCTCGTACCGTAGCTGCAGCCGTTGAACAGTGTTGATCAGTGTTAGTGGTTGGGTGTACTGTTCCCTTCCCCTTCCCTGCTGTTGCCTTCTTTCTTCATTATAGTAAAAGGAGAATTCCGCTGAATTTTCAAAAGCGCCTCATAATAACGGGTTAAGATGTAGAGTCATTTACACTCATGGACAAAATTGTGTGTACCCTTCTATTACAGAAAGAAAAACCCACAACGGTCACTGAAATAACTTGGAACAAAAGGAATAATAAATAAAAATTTTAATGAGAATTAACAAATGAAAACCAGACTTCGCTCTTGATTTGGCTGAAAATAATTATTCTAAACAACAAACTAATGAAACTGGTCTGGGCAAAAATGATGGAACCCCTAACTTAATATTTTGTTGCACAATGTTTTAAGGCAATTAGTGCAATCAAGTGATTTCTGTAACTCTCAATCAGACTTCTATACCTGTCGACAGGTATTTTGACCCAAACTGCTCCATCTGTCTCAGGTTTGAATGTGCCTTCTACAGATTCATGTTCCATTTAGATCAGGCTCAGATCAGGCATAGAAGCCACTTCAGAATAGTCCAACGTTTTGTTCTTAGCCGTTCTTGGGTGTTAGCTGTATGTTTGGGGTCATTTTCCTGCTGGATGACCCATGACCTGTGACTGAGGCCAAGCTTTCTGACGCTGAGCAGCACATTTTGCTCTAGAGTGACTTGATGGTCTCGAGATTTCATTGTACCTGCACAGATTCAAGACTCTCTTAGCCAGACACATCAAAGCAGCCCCAGAACATAACCAAACCTCCACCATGTTTCACAGTAGGTACATTGTTCTTTTCTTGGTTTGCTTCAGTTTTGCATCTGTGAACATAAAGCCAACTGTGACTTTGCCAAAAAGCTCCAGTTTTCTCTGATCAGTCCAAAGGACATTCTGCCAGAAGCTTGGTGGTTTGTCAATATGCATTTTGGCAAATTCCAGTCTCGCATTTTAATGATTTGCCTTCAACAGTGGTGTCCTCCTTGGTCGTCTTCCATGAAGTTTAAAACTTTGGTTTAAACAGCGACGGATGGTGTGATCTGACACAGATGTACCTTGTCCTTGGAGTTCACCTCTAATCTCTTTGGGAGTTGTTCAAGGCTCTTTGGTTCATCCATATCATCCGTCTCTTCAATTTGTCATCAATTTCCCTTTTGCGGCCTTGTCCAGGGAGGTGGGCTAGACTCCAATGGACCTTAAACTTCTCAATATGTGTAACTGTTGCCACAGAAACATCAAGTTGCTTGGAGATGGTCTTACAACCTTTACCTTTAACATGCTCGTTTATAATTTACTTTCTAATCTATTGAGACAATTCTCTCCTTCGCTGTCTGTGGTTCATGTTCAGTGTGGTTCACACCATAGTACAGTCCCGATCAAAAGTTTAAGGCCACTTGACAAATGGCAAAAAATTGTATGTTGCATAATTGGATCTTAACAAGGTTCTGAGTAGATATTCAACAGCTACAAGAAGAAATGGGAATAAGACAAAACATTTTTTGATCATGAAATTTATTGAAAACAACACTTAAACTGAAACAGGATGTTTCACAGGTGATTAAAATCTTAGAACCACATGCCGTTAAATGACCAAATCTGTGCAGAATGTGGATTTATTGAAATTTTCTGTCAGGTTCACACTGTCATGTGAAGGTGGTCGGGTTGCATAAGCAGGTCTGTCTCATAAGCAGGTCTCTCTCATAAGCAGGTCTCTCTCATAAGCAGGTCTCTCTCATAAGCAGGTCTCTCTCTTAAGCAGGTCTCTCTCATAAGCAGGTCTCTCTCATAAGCAGGTCTCTCTCTTAAGCAGGTCTCTCTCATAAGCAGGTCTCTCTCATAAGCAGGTCTCTCGCTCCATCGCTACTGAGGTGGGACACAGTAACACAGTCATTTGGAGTTAAAGGATCCAATCGGCCGCTCCATCAAGACACTGGACTGTACTCTGTACTCATTATACACTTTTTTTTATATGACCCTGCTTTTTCATTTGTTCCATCTTAAAAGATGATGGAAAACATAACTTTTCAACCTGTGCTATTCCACTACTCCTTCTTGATTTTCTAATTCTGCTATTTGTTTGTCACTGCTTTTGTGTCTTAACTGTTTCAATTTATTTTCTGATTTTGATTTTGCTGTTTAAAGTAACCTTGGGTTTGAGAAAGGCACTATATAAATTCAAATTATTATTATTTATTATTATTATGGAAAAATACATATTGTGGCATATCGTGTATCAAAGAATTTCTGAAAGTATACAGTATACAAATATACAATATTTGTGCCGTATTGTCCACCCCCAGGCTGGAGTAGTGAATTAAGCGGCTGTATCTGTGTTGTGTTTGATGCCATGACCTTCATCACCACTGTAAAGTAATCTGTCTGTAAGTTTCTCTATATTGAATCATTTCACACCAGAGCTGCTATGAATGACCTTGCTATCATCTCAGCCATTGATTTTTGCAGAAAGTTTGGTGGAAATCCCTGTTAATGAGCCCATACTTCCCACAGAGCTGATATAATACTGCGACTCTGCCAAAAGAACGTTCTACCACCCTCACCAACCTGACCCAGTATTTTTTGTTTTTTTGTCTCTCTGCTGATTTAGAGATGGATCCTGCTACAAGGTGCCATGGAGGCCTTTCTGTAGAGCTCCCTCACTGACATTCCCTCCACCTGTCACCCCTGACCTGCTCACGTCGTGTGGCATTTGGAAAATCACGATCGATACTCCAGGTAATTCAAAACTGTGTCTCGTTTCATTAGACTGAGAGCGGGTACTGTTCTCATCCACAGACCTGTCCAATTACAGGAATGAGCGCTCAGAAAACCCCTGCGAAATCTGATGGTCACACACAGTAGCCATTAATGAGAGAAGCCATCAGAAAAGAAATGAAGGCAGACAATATGGAGGATTTGTGAGGCTGGTATTGTGTCTATAATATAAAGGGAGTGAAAGTGACTGTCATTGTGAACAGTGTAATGGGACAGTGCTTCCCTCAAGTGTCCCTCTGTGGTGCCTGGGACAGGATTGAAGCTGTGACCTTGAAAGTGCCTAACCATTAAGCCGCCACTGCCCCAACACAGGGGGTCCTCTAGTTACGTCAGGGTTCGGTTCCTCTGAGTGTGACGTAACTCGAATTTTAGCACAAGTCTGAACTCGTGCATGTAATGATGCTGCAGAGGTTTTATTGAACAGCACTGTGCTTTATTAACAGCAGCAACATGAACGTCTCATATTACAGTAAAACATTTAGGAAACGTTCCTTCAGATAGAAATGATATTTTTAATCCTTCAACATTTACCACAGCAGTAAACACATTGGAGACGGTGACTTGTGGCAAAACCACACTGACGGTGCCTTAGCACAGTGCACTATTAACCCTCCATCTCACCACCCCCACACACACACAGTGCACTATTAACCCCCCATCTCATCTCATTTGAACCCATTTGAATCTGATGACGATGCAGGCAGAGAAAATATTGCAGCTGCTAGTGGGTTTACCCTCTGACTGCACAGAAGAATCATGGGATATTATATGTCCTCCAGAGCAGTAGATTAACGACATGTGAGCGAAATGCAGGCATATTCTTTGTGCTCATTAAGATTTGGGCAGAAATTGACGCCAAAGAAATGTGACATGCGTTTTTTTTTTAAATGACATTCGAACATGCAGCCGAACAAACACCAGCCCTAAAAGCCAGTGTGGACGGTCAGATTCACTCCAGCGTGCAGAAGCACTGTGGGCGTTTGCTCCGTGCTCACCTGACACCACAAGCATCAGAAAAACGATTGATTCAGATGCTAGTGTGAAAAAGGTCTTACCTTGGTCTTTCAAAATGCTTAATTGGTCGTCTATAGACTGTTCAAAGTGCAGCAGTATGCGTGTTAACAGGAACAAAAAAGTATGACAACATCACCCCTGTTTAGGCCTCTGGCTTCCCATTCACTACAGAGTTCATTTTAAGGTATTGCTGGTATTGCTGGTCTGGCCCCATTCTATATCTCTGATCTAGGTCCCTCAGATCATCATCAAAGCAGCTATTACATGTGTCTGTGACACGTCTTAAACAGAAAGGTGACCGATCTGGGCTGCCACTGAGGAGCAGTAGGTTCCTTGAACGGGGCCCTTCAGTCTACTGGCTGGTTCTCGGAATTGAACTAATGACCCTTCAGGAAACAGTGACACAGGGAATGTCTCGCACGAGGGCCCAAACATGCACACAGACGCTGGTGTCACTGCCCGATCTGCGTGCATATGCGGAAACATCTGTTCTGCTTATGCCTGTATTTGATCTGTACACTGACATCTGTGGACGAAACGGCGAAGATACGCGCAGAAATTTTAACTTTAAAAACATTTAAAAGATTGTAAGACATGTAAAAGCATACATGCACAATCACATGATGATGAAAATGGAAAAGAGGTTTGGAAAATGGATGATTGAATTTTCAGATATGTTGTTAATTTTGTAATTTTACTGGTAATCATTGCCAATACCTTTCCTGATGGGAAAGCTGTGATGTAGAGTTCAATATGACGACTGAATTAGAAGATATATAAGATAGAAGAAGAAGACTCTTTCTTTGTTGCTGGAAAACGACTCTGCACTGCTAGGTCACACTACTGCTAATGCACTTCTGCGCATGTGATGGGTAACAAAGTTCTCTCACTTAAATGGCACAGCAGCACAGCGATGTCAATCATCCGTCTACATGTAAATTCTTCAGTATAAAATTAGCAGCACTGAAATACAAAAATGATTAAGTTTACCTTCCTTCAAATCAGATCCATAAACATTGTAAATTGTGACCTGTGCTGCTTTGCTGTACAAGCGTTTGTTATGGATTTTGCAGACGTTGCGTGGAGCTTAGATTCTGCAGCGTAGTTCTTGCATCATGGCCTGATATTGGTAAGACCCAAATTTGATCAATTAACATTTTAATAGTTTATGCTCAACTACAGTATAATGTCACTGGTATTGAGCTGCAAAGACTCCAGGGGTCAAATTAGATTCTTCTACTTCAGATCAGTAAATTCAGAAAAATTTTCAAAAAATTCAGTAACACTGCAGCTAATAACATTGGAGTTATCTTAGAGTTTTAAACATAAATGAGCATTTTCTGCAGCTTATAGAATGGGGCCCATAATGTGGGGCGGCCTATAGTTGGGGAAATATGTTATAGTCTCTCAGGTGGAGCTCAGCTGTGCAAAGTGGCTGGTGTTCTCTCCCTTGTTCAGTTCACTCTTTATTCTTGACTCTCTGACCTGTTTTGCCCTTGCCTTGCCTTTGATTGCCCTGGTTTGCCCATGTTGACATTTTTGCCTGTCTCTTACTCTGCTACTCTTTTACGAATGTGCACCTGAGTCCAGTTTCCTCAAAACTGCCCATGTTTGCAGTGTCTCCGCTCTTGTTTGGTGGAAACCAGTCATAGAAAGGTCATGAAGGTGTCTTGTCGTCTGAGTCTGAGGTGATGGGAAGACAAAGCCCCTGAGCTCCTCTCTCCGCAGTGAAGTCATTTAGATGCTAAAGCCAGGTGAACGTTGCCTCCTGATGAAGTGAGGCCTTTACAGCTTCATTAGGCCTGATGCAAATTTAGACATGAATTCCAATAGAAACAAATTGTCACTTAAAGTAGCTTAGGTGGGAACCGCAAACAGGGGTGGGCGATATGGTAAAAATATCATATTGCAAAATTTTAAGAAATTTTCCAGATGTGCAATATAAGATATATTTTCTTTTTAAAATTTTTTAATTGATGTTTGCACAGCTAAGTCCACTCATTGTTCATGTTATTTTCAACAGTTCCTCTTATTAAACAGTCTGGCCGCATAGGCCTGCAAAATTTGAGTCATCCTTTCCACAACCTTACAAATTTGTCCAGTTCAACTCTGCAAATGGCAGTCTGCTTCTCCATCATGTAAAATTTGTGCATGACCTCCACCCAATTTTCTTTTTGTGGTGCTTCCACCTTTAACCACTTCCTCGTGATCCCCTTCTCCCCAGCCAGTGTCATAATTCGGAACATTTTACTGTTTATCTTCTGTTTACCTTGTCTGCTTAGTTTTCCCAGGTAGAAAGTGTCGAAGGTGAATAGTAGATTTGTCCGCAAACTCCTGTCCATACTTTGTTTCAGTTCCCTCCAGTATGCTACTATGCCTGGACCGCTCCAAAATATATGCACATGATTAGTTTTCATTTCCCCACATCTCCTCCAAAAACCTGTCTCCCGGTTTGGTGATTGCGCTGGGGATCTGAAAAATCTCACCACATTTTTCCACCCATGTTCCCTCCATGTTAATAAAGATGTCACTTTCCATGTTTGTTGATTAATTTCTTCCCATTCATCCTCCGTCAATTTTGTTTGCTTCCATCTCCCATTTTTGCTTTATATAATATGTGTTATTCCCTTTCAGATTTTTCAGATTTGAGTATATCTTTAAAATTAATTTCCTGTTTGATGAAGACTGATAAGTGGAAATAAAGAGTTTTATCATATTTGATATCTCTTTATTTCATGCTCTAAATAATGCCTCACTTGTAAGAATCTGTAAAATTCCAGATTTATAAGACATATTTTCATCTTTTAAGACTGAACAAATGAAAATTAAAAAAAAAAAATATATATATAATGGCTACAAATTATTTTATTTGGTGTTTCTCACACCACAGTATATGTTTATATAAGTTTATATAAATGAGAGTAATACAACTTTCTATAGAGTAAAACATATTCCACAGTGTCTCGTAGTATTGACGATATCACAATATGCTTAGAAAATCATATTACCACAAAAAATCAAGATAATTGTCATATTGTCTTCACTGCTTGAGAAACAGTAGTAAACAGGGTTTTTTGGCTGCATTGTCTCTATTCACCCTGGCAGGACTCATTTTTGAGTTGAGTCCTGGAACGGTACAAACACACCTGTTTGTTCCATGAAAGCGAATGCAGTTTATCTATTCAAGGAGCATAATTGGACTTTATGGACCATGCTGTTACAGGGATGCCCACACTTTATTGGCTTGCTAGCTACTTTTAAAATGACCAAGTCAAAATGATAAAACATTACACCACAATAAAATGCAAACAAATTAATTATATATATATATATATATATACACACACGCACGCACGCACGCACGCACGCACGCACACACACACATACACACACACACACATATAGTGAGTATACTTTATATTTAAAATATATATTGCTTACCCTGCATAGCGGCATGAACATGTTTGGCTCAATGCAGTGCTTTACATTTTTGTGCTAATAAACAGCACCCTCACCCTCCTGCATCTACGGCTGAAGTGCCCTTGGGCAAGACACCTAACCACCTGGGCGCAGGTGTGCAGCCCACTGCTCCTGCCCCTGGTGTGTGTGTTCATTAAGGTCACAGATGGGTTTGATGTAGAGGACAAATTCCCTGCTTGCTGTGAACAGCGAGAGTGCCACACAGTCTGAATAAATGAATAAATGAATGAATGAATGAATGAAAAAGCACATAATAAATAAATAAATAAATAAATAAATACAGTACATAAATAAAAATGTACCACTACAATAACTTTTGACATGTATAAATAAAATATTTAATGTTTTTCTACACTGTTTGCATTTAAGACTGCAATACTAGTTTGACTTTTTATAGTATTGTCTTTAGGTTAATTTCATGAAGATTTATTTAATCTGTGTCAACATGTGGGAGTACAGGGGGTCCTCAACTATGATGTACTCATCTTACAAAAATCCATGCTTACAATGCTGCCTTTTTGTTTTGTTTTTATGTTTTGTGAAAAATGTAAAACTTTTATAAAATGCAAAAAATTCAAAACAGAGCCTCAGGTGGGTGAATCTCCCTTCAGTGGACTTACAGAGGAATGACTCCAGGGTGAAAACAGTAGATACTTATGTAAGGGATTTCGACTTGTGTCAAAATTCAACTTAGGACACATGTTGGAGAATGGAATCTTGTAAGTCGAGGACCCCCTGTATTTGGCAGAAGTGACACTGACATCTTTAAACTGAGAAATGAGGAATTATGTAGGAAAAAATACAACAAAGACAGCAGAAATAATCTTTGTTATAGATGATCAGGAAGTCTTAAGCAGTGTGATTCTACAGTGAAATTAAATCAAAGCAATAGTGAATAGGATGAAAACTGGTAAACTGGCTTTATTGTCTAGTACATTGGTGCCCAATTTGAGTCGTGGAGGTCTCCAGCACAGTTTAGTAGCTGCTCTCTTTAAATACAGTCACTGAACCTGGAAATGAGCAGGTGAGTTGAATCAGTTGTGTTTGAGTAGAGAAATTACCAAACTGTGCTGGAAACGAACCCTATAGAACCAGATTTGGGCGTAAGGATCGAATCCATGATCTGTAGTAATAGAATCTGCAGTAGCAGTAGCTTGGGCGATTACCTTACTGCGATGATGCCTTAAACTCTTAAACTGAAAGGAATTGCATAATCCAGACATAGTTCCTCACCGTTCTCTTTCTCAGCTCTTACCTTTTTGGTAGGTAGTCAGTGTTGTACTTTTTAATGAACAGTCCGATTTTGGTTTCATACTTGGTCCAGTTCCCTCACTCATTTTTAGACTCTTTCTTTTGGAGAAATAGATTGGAAACATTAACTAGGTGATTTGTAAGCTAGAGTTTCGATAATAGCTCATGCGATTTACTGAGCATGTGCGGTGACGCTTGTTACAAGCAGTCTCAGATTGGCTGCACTATATGTCACAGTATAACACCACAGTGGGGGTAAATCATTGGCTAACAGCCTTTTTTAAATGATATGTGATCTACCCCACACTTCTTGTAATGTAGTGTATTCATTGGCTCATGGTTCACTCGTGTTTTACATTGCTTAGTACAATTTATTTTGAAAGGCAGGGCTCATTCTCTGAAGTTACTCTGAAAGTAACGGGTAACAAGAACCTTGACAGTGAAAGTGTAGTGAAGTAAAAAGTACAGTATAGAAGTGAAAGTTCAATGTTTCCAAAAAAAAGACTACTCAAGTGAATGCACTTTGTGTGAAACATCATGAGAGAATTTTCAATATTCAGAAACCAATTGTCTTTTAACACAGTATTCTGCTGCAGCAAGAAATGTAACCTGAACCGCTATTGTGCAGAGGGATAATTTGACTGACTGAGAGACAGTGGAAACATGTGCTGTGGTCAGATGAGTGTGTGTTTCAGTTTGTCCATATTTCAGTTTTGGGAGAAACGAATGTTGCGTTCTCTGTGCCAAGGACAAAATGGCCCATCCAGACTGTTATCACACTGTAAAAGGTGCAAAAGTCCACGTATTGTCATAGTGTGGGTGCATCAGTGTCTACGGTATGGGAGACTTGCTTATTTGTGATTGGGATTTTAGAGTGACATAGGCTGCAAACAAGGCGATGTCTGATACACACAGTGAGTGTGACTGTTTAGATATGTCTCCTTTTGGAATGCATGGACCCTCATGAAGGGGAGAATCAGACAAATGTGAGCACAGACTGAAATCTTGGATCAAGCAAGAATAGACTATGACAGTCAGCATCGTCAATAAAGTGTTTTTAAAAGGAAAAAGTGATGTAACACATTGGTAAATATGCATTTGTCTCATGAGCGTGCAGCCACACTAAATTCATTTTTTTTTACAAAGTTGCCCAATGAAACATTCCAGAAATTGTATTTGTATATTGAAGTTGGGTCTCTACAGACTTGTAAACTGGGTTGTAGAGCATTCTGTCTATGACCAATTGAATTGAACAGAAGGGCACCAAACACCACCTTTCCACTGCACTGGAGCTGGTCCTGTCTGTGGGTTCAGTTCTTGGCCGGTGCTGAAGTTGGGAACCCACATAAACCGGCTACGCATTTCCACTGCCTGTGTTCCCAATCGGAACCAGGGTGACTACGTTTCATACCATGCCCACTTCACAAACCAACAATGGTGGACCACATCATACATTTTCAATGCATTTTTGCCATTGAAACAGGCTGCCATTGACCATGATTATGTGCAAAATGACAGGTAATTTGTAGAATTTTTGTTTTTTTCTACAAATTACTTTAGAGATGTAAACCTGGTAATTGATGGAAGCCACATACCAATTATACGTAAACTAGAGGAGTTCCCACAAAACTTCAACCGCAAAATATGGGGTTCCTTTAGTTCTACAGGCAGTTGTAGATGGAAAAGACTATTCTGAGACCTTTGTGTTGAATTTGCTGGCAGCGTTCATGATGCAAGGTGCTAAAACAGTCATATTTGTGGCAACAGGTGAGTGATGGTGAACTCTCTGGTTGAGATGTTGGTCATTACCTGATGGGTGACCCTGCAGACCCTCTGCAGTACTGGCTGAGGAAGCCATTCTTACACTGGTAGATTAACCAGCAAAAGCTGCAAAAGCAGCAGCAAAAGTACATGGGAGGAATTAAGCAGTGGGAGGAATGTGGTGGAAATGAGCTTTGGGAGGTTCGAAAAGACACTGGAGCTAAAATGAATGACTGTAAGCATGAACTTCTGAAGATGGTGTTGACCTGCTGTGTACTGCACATGTGAGGAACATTGCAACAGTTTTAGTGAAAACCTTCCTGCCTCTTCAGGCACTACCTGAGCCTGGAAATCCAGAGGGATATGATAGAAGAGCTGCGTTGATGGAAAACTTAAACAGTGTTTTATTGTATTAAAAATGCATTTAGTAAATAGTTATATAACTTCTGTACATTTGTAATATCTACAAAGGAAAAAAGACAATATGTTTAAGCACTTGCTCAATAAAAGTACAATAAAAAAGCCATTAAGAACTTTGTGTGAGTCTTCTTCTTTACAGTCACAGTCACTCATTCTTTTCACGAGTCCCAGCACAGCACCTGTAGTCTCCTCCATTTTTTAATAATGGCTTCATTTATCTCCATACTGTATTGAAGGAAATGCTCATCGGATCTCTCCAGAGGTTCCTTGTTCTCCTTCTGTCGCTTTCTCTTGACTGTGTAATGACAAACATAAATTACATTAATTTTTTATTTTATTTTTAATAATTGTAACATAAAATTTTTTACTTAAAAAACACTACAACTCCACAATCTGTTGCTCAACGTACCTTTCCCACATTCCTACGAGACTAAACATATAAAACAACTCCACTCACAGATCCACCAGGAGAACTGGTCTTCGTGGACGAGAAAACTGAGTTATAACATGAGCAGCATTGGAAATAATTTTATTCATTGTAATTAATTCATAGTCTGATTAGTTTCTATGTAGTCCTGTAACACTATATATACACTTTTGCGCTACGTAAGCAACAAATTAAATGATCCACATCAATTGTGTGACCACATAAACATAATAAAATGTGTAAATGAGCAACTGAAATATTCTACTTATGTAGAAAAAAATAAATACCGTGAGGTAATTTAGCTTAGCTTAGCCTAGCTTAGCATAGCTTAGTTGATGGCGATTCAATGACAATTTAAATCCTGTGAACCACAAACTCTACCACTTTTTGCAATATCAAATTTCTTGTCTCAGTATTCCTTTAGTTTTCTTTGTTAATTATTTGCTCTTTTGCATTGATTTCTTCAAGTGACCACACCACTACAAACTTGCTGTCCACCATTTTCTTTACCTGGACCTTATTTTCTAACCCCGCTATCATCCAATAACATCACAGGTTCTTGGTTCCAGATCAGCAAATAGTCAGAACACATTGTAGCACCAGCACCAACTTTTTTGCAGTGGGAAAGCGCAGCACCGGTTCTGAATCAGGCACCGGAACCAGTGCATTGGAAAAGGGGCAACAGTACAGCCTTCAATATCCAGTTTAATGAGCAAAACCAGCAAAATACATTGAATTGCAAGCCTGACCTTTAACCTAACGCTGTGCAGCATGACGATATTTATTGTTATCATGAGAAAGTGTGGCCACAATATGATATTTTGAGCATTCTGTGATTTTGTCAGTACCGTTTCATTTCGTTTCACTAATTTTGCTTAAATATAAGAAACAGAATAAAAATCATTTGTACACATATTATTAGTAGTAGTAGTAAAATATGGCCCTGTTGACACTTTTTTGTCTGTTCCATCTTAAAAAATGATGGAAAAATACATATTGTTGAATACTGAAAACATTTCTCAAAGTATCGTGATGTGATATTTTTGCCTTTAACCCATGTTCTGTTGCATGTGTCGTGTGTGGTGCTGGACTGTACACATGCGGCCGATGGAGGTGATAAAGTGGTCGTATTCCTTTAACTCATTTACGAGTGCGCACTGCGCTACAAGGCTTAGAATTAGGTCACTAGAAATGTATGTGTGTGCATCTCTCCATCTCTTTTATCTGTTTACGCAGTTTCTTCTGTGTGCAGTGCTCGCTATGCCGCGGAGTCTAATGTCCAGCGAGGAGGAGATGGCGCAGAGTTTCTCGGACTCAGGCAGCTCAGAGTCCGATAGTTCAAGAGATGAGCACCCGGTCGAGCGGCCAATCAGTGGCCGACTGGACAGCAACCAGAGAGACTCATTACTCATCTGTGTGGTCATCCCTGATCTGCAGCAGTCTGTAAGTCTTACACACACACACTCACACACAAATATATATGCATTACTGTGTTTTGGTGCTATCCATTCATTCACTTTTCATTTCTTTGTCATTCAGACTTGTGGGTGTGGTTTAGGACTCAGTATGACTTACCATGAGCTATAAACATCCAGCTCTTCATGAAGGTGGAACAGACTTGTAGCTGTGGTTTAGGACCCAGTGTGACTTACCATGAGCTATAAGTGTCCAGCTCTTCACAAAGATGTAGCAGACTTGTAGGTGTGGGTTAGGAAACAGTATGACTTACAGTAACTATAAACATCTAGCGCTTTCTGAAGGTGGAGCAGACTTGTGCTTATGGTTTAGGACCCAATGTGACTTACCATGAGCTATAAACATCCGGCTCTTCGTGATGGTGGAGCAGACTTGTGGCCGCGGTTTAGGACACAGTATGACTTTTGAGTTAATGCTAAGCATGTGTTTACCGATCAGCTTCATCTGGACAGAATGTAAAACTGCGTATATTTGTGTTTTAGAAACCTTGTCTGAAATCTTAGTTTTGCCACAAAAATGCTATTTTCATTTGAATAGGGGTGAAATGTTCCCACAGCGCCTGAATCTTCATGTCTTCCTGTTGTCATGGGGACATTTTACCCCATCATAAGAGTAAAACACACACACACACACACACACATACACACACAGAGCAAGCTCAGAGTTACCGTTTGCCCAAGGCAGCAGGGGCCATGTGGTTTGGCCTGGGTTTATGTCATTATTGTAAATTGCCTCCTGCTCTGCACTGTAGCAGCTTCCTGCTGAGAGCCGGTGGGTCTGTAGGAGATGCACAGAAATCCAGGAAGAGCAGATTGTGCTGCTGGGAAAAGGAATAAGTAGATGCACAGTAAAGTGTTGCATTCTCACTCCTAAAAATTCCAGACATCCCAGTCAGGTCAACCCTTTAGTCCATTTGAATGGAACCATAGTGGGTCCGGTCTGCATTTAAAGCAGTAAGAGTTGTTTATAAGCACTGAATGATAACATGGAATGTGTTACAGGGCTCGTCAACTTACGACATTGTGTGTTGTAAGTCGAATTTTGATGTAAGTCAAACCCCTTATGTAAGTGTCTAATGTGTTTTACACTGGGGCCATTCCTCTGTCAGTTTACAAGAGTGAGATACAGTATCCACCCACATGAGGCTCTGTATTGCATTTTTAGCGTTTTATTAAAGTTACTTTCACTTTAAGTTTCTTGTAACTTTTCACCTCATTAAAAAGGGCATTTGGGGCAGCGCTCCGGTTTCCTCCCATTGTCCAAAGGCTTGTGCATTAGGTGGATTGGTTACACTAGATTGCCCGTAGGTGTGAGTGTGTGAATGGTTGACCGTCTCTGTGTTGCCCTGTGATGGGCTGCTCTCCTGTCCAGGGTGAACCCTGCCTTGGTCTGTAGTTTGATAAGTTTAGCTCCAGCTTCCCCCACGACCCGGAATGGACTAAGATAATAGATAATGGATGAATGGATGGTTTGGGGCAGCTTTGTAACCACAAATCTTCGTATTCTCTTTCTAGCCTCTGAGATAGTAATGCTGTAGCTCTCGCCATCTTTATTTAATGACTAAAAGAAAATAAATGACAAAACTAATGCTTGATTATTCCTTTAGCTGGAAGTCGCTTTGGACAAAAGCATAAGGCAAATGAATAAATGTAAATAATCCCTATGTTCCTTTGCATAGACCGGAATGTAGAAATCACACTCAGGTCGAGATCATTGCCTGAGACAAAGAGAGCTGGTCTGGATCTTCTAGCATCTGGAGTGGTCCCATTGGTGACAAAGCAGCCCCAAAACTAGAATCATGAACATTACACCCAGTAATTACTTTAAATACACAGAAACGAGGCTTAACTTGCTCTCCCTAAATAGGTGAAGTGAAAGGGACTATTTGTGATTGTGAACACACCCCATCAAACAAAGTGCACCACAGTAAAACGTGACCTTTAACCCCTCCACACGTGGAACAGTGGGCAGCACCTGCGGAGCAGTGTAGCAGGACGGTACCTTGTTCAAGGGTAACTTTGACTGGGACTTCCTAACCACTAGGCCACCACTGCAGTTGGACGAAGGAACTGGGAGGAAACCTGAGAACCTGGAGGAAACCCACAGGGAGAGGTGTAGACTCCACGCAGAAAGGCACCGGGGATCGAACCCAGGACCTTCTCGCTCTGAGGCAACAGGGTTAACCACTGCAATGCCCTGCCAATGCGTATAATACTATATAAACATATATGCTGCATTGTAAAATACTAGAAAAATGAATAGAAATGGGTGTGTTCACCCTGTTTCTTAGTGAAAGAGAGAGACTATTATTGACACTTCTCCTGATGAGGGTGAGCATTTAGTGGACTTTGATTCTAACATAATGGACATTTTTGATGAAAAGTGCAGCTTTTATACACATATTTACTTACGCTTTTGTAAATGAGATGGTCTGTGTTGCATAATTTGACTAAAAAGCTCAAAACCAAGACCTGATTTATATTCCACCATTCTACTGCGAAAAGCATTGGAGCATATTTCTACTGTCCTACAGATCCTGGCAAAAACAAGCACTTTCAGCACATAAAACATGTGTGTATGGTTTGTAAAGTGACATTTTCCCTCATTAAATAAATGATACTAGTTTAAATACAAACGTCTCTGTACTGAATAAACCTGAGCTATTAATTACAGAGGGGGCGCTGTGGTGCAGAGCTGTCGCCTCACAGCAAGAAGGTCTTCCTTGAGCTCTACACATGTTTGTGTGGGTTTCCTATGGGTTCTCTGGTTTCCTCCCACAGTCCTTTGTGGTTTAGGTTGACTGGCTACTCTATATTGCCAGTGAGTGTGTGTGAAAGGTTTTCTGTCTCTGTGTTGCTTTTTGATGGGTTAGCCTCCTTTCATGCACCCTTCGACCATGAATTAGTTTAGCAAAATATTTCATGTAATAATGTTCTGCTTTTGGAAAAATATGTCTGGTTCCATGTACCACCACTGGAGTCCACTCTGAATCTGTGCATTTCTTTTTTTTTATATATTTTTATTTTTTTTGCCTGTGCTGTCCTGGCAGTTTGGCAAACAGTAAGGAAATTCTGGTGCTTGTAGTGTCAGGGCAGTTTTGCTCTACAAGAGGGGAATCTGAGATTGTCTGGGTTGTTCCCCCTTTTACCAAATACACTTTATTCATTAATCTTCGGCAACAGAGTGGACAGACAGAGACACACACATCAAACAGAGACAAACACATAACAGAAGAGAAAAGAGAGAGAGAGAAAGAAACAATGGGGGGGGGCAAGAAGAACAGCAGAGAGCATGTATCATGGTTAAACAATATCAATAATAGCAATGGCAACATATCTCTGTACATTTGTAATAATTTGTTATTATAATAGTATGATGATTCCATCTATGAAGACTTCCCTAGTCGCCTTATATGAATCTGCCAATGTGTGACTGTTGATGTGAGCTGTTTGTCACTGGGAATCACTGGGATTGGTGTTAGCCGATGCTGGGGGTACAGACAGGCAGCACCCCACCCCTGACACAAGGCAAAGGCAGGTGAAGCCAGGCATTCGAGGCCCTGAGCTTAGTTTGGCTGTATGGAATGTATGGATACATAGATCAGCCTTTATTAGAGAAACGTGAAATCTACTTTTTAATCAGCTAAAAAATATCAGTGTTGCAATATGTAGCTGTGGAATCACAGTACTGATATTTTTCCATATTGTGCAGCTCTATTTCACACCAAACCCGCTCTGAATGACTTTGTTTACAACTTAACCATTTAATTATGCAGATTTTTATGAAGATTTTTTTATGGAATTTTAATTTCTATCTATTAACTGTGATTACTCTATAAAAATTCATAAAGTTAATTAAATATCTAATCCTGAGAGTCCTTTAAAATAAGCAGTTGGTGATGGAGCTTAATGATCTTTCTTCTTCTTCCTCTGTAATGGCTGGAGTTGAGAGTTGGTTGCTGCTACAAGAAGAACTTTTACAATGAGCCAAAAGGTCTGTTGATGAATTCTGAGCACTCAGTCAGACACAAACTGTTCTACTTGTCCCAGGAATAAATATGTATGAAATCAGTTGTGAAGAGGATGTGCTTGGATGTACATAGAGTGGAGCAGCCACATAATTTGGCTGCTGCCACTGTCTGCACTACACAGAACGCAGCCGTAATTGTGGCCCCATTAAGGCTGATTTGCTGACTGCATGTTCTTCTCCAGTCTGGTATGTTCAGTCAGCCCTAATTGAACATGTCTGGCCATTCATGCACGTTGTCTAGGAATAGGGCGCCAACTTTACGACGTCACATTTTATACTGGTCCAAAAAGACTTTCAGATCTTGGACAAATAAATCTAAAAAACAGCTAGGTGTTTTGTAGCGGCGCTTGATTGTAACAATATGACGTTACATAATGTTGTGTGTTGACCTGTGGGGGCAGTAATGAGTCATTCCAGACTGTAGTGTTGTGTGTTGACCTGTGGGGGCAGTAATGAGTCAGTCCAGACTGTAAAGTTGTGTGTTGACCTTTGGGGGCAGTAATGAGTCAGTCCAGACAGTAATGTTGTGTGTTAACCTGTGGAGGCAGTAATGAGTCATTCCAAACTGTAATGTTATGTGTTGACCTGTGGGGACAGTAATGAGTCAGTCCAGACTGTAATGTTGTGTGTTGACCTGTGGG